>JAJKFJ010022514.1:0-12922 GCA_027382625.1 Tetmemena sp. SeJ-2015
CTGGCCTTTTTTTTTTGTTTTTTTGGCTTCTACTCCTTCACCTTTTTTTATTTGGAGCTAACATCTGTTTTGATATCAGTATCTACTAAGGAGTTTACTTTAATGCTACCTCATCATCAAGTTTCAATCACATTTTTTTTTTTTCCCTTTGGAAATTTCCCTTTTTGTGAGTTAGCACTAAGGACTTATTTGTTTGGCCATCAGTCTCAGGAAGCTCCTCCTCTGATTTCTCTTACCTAAAAAATTGAGTTTTTGTCTTTGCGGGGCCTCACCCAATTTTTAAAGGGTTGAAAAAGTTGACAGGCGCTTTTTGTGCATTCATAAAAGTGTTTCAAGCACTAAAAATACGGATTTCCAAGAGCGACCTTAGTTTTGGGTTTTGGATTTTTTTTTTATCTGGGGGTTTTTTTAGGGTCTTTTTATAACCTCGGGCTTCAAAAAGAGCTCATCCCACCTATCGTTCTCCGGATACACGTCCCAGTTCTGCGCTCCCAACTGATAGCTTTTACAAAAAGTTTGCTTTTACTAAAGTTTGGGGTCTTTTTGATTTTTATAAATTCTAAACTTCAGCAAAGTCCATTTGAATTTCATCATCAATAGGTAAAATTATATATCCTCTGATCGAAGGGACTAAGACCCCACGGCATCTTTTTGCCTCTTCTATGAAATCGAGATCAATAATGAAGGGTCTTTATCATCAAAAATTAGCAAAAAAGGGAGTAAATTAATAAATCCTTTAAAATTTTAGATAAATCATCAAGCCAGTAAAATGTGAGATACTTAACTCCTACTAGTTAAACAAAATTTCTTACTGATTAAAAATTGTCTCCCTGCAAGTTATATTGATTATTTGTTAGCATTCAAATTCCAATTATAGATATTAAAACTACTACTGATTCATAATGAAGACTAAAATATCTACTTCTTAATATAACTTACCTGCGATGAAATTCATCTCCAAGGAATAATCCATCTCTCACTTTTTTAAATGCCCCCAAATCTCTTTTGTTGCATGCTTTGAGACTATTAATTTTTCGCTGTTAAACCCCTTTCTCTTTATTTATCGCAGAATTACCTTTCCTTTGTTTTTGTCTATCCGAATCCTTTTCTACAGACTTAAATGGATAGGGGGAATTTTTCCTTTTTATTAGGGCTACTTTATTTTTTATCGATGCTGAAAAATCTAGTTGCTTTTATCCTTCTTAACCCACAACAAGCGGAGATTTTCAGCCCCAGAGGTGGGTTTAAAAATCGAAGGATATTTGATTTAGGAATCCCTTTTTAGCTTTTGACCTCGTTATCAAAATCTTCCCTTCCCCCTAAGCAAGCAGTAATGCATCATCCCGAGTATTATTAGAGTCTGCTCTTATCCTGCCCGATATTATTGTAAATTAAATTGAAATTTAAAATTTTCCAAAACTAATTTTAATTCAATCAATCAATTAATTAAATATATAATTTCCCCAAAAAATCAATCAAATTAAAAAATTATATGCCCCTTGTAAATTCTCTTAAAACACATGCAAGTTATTACCCGACTTTTAACATTTAATTATCGACTATTAAATTAATAACTAATTTCATTTCTTACAAATTTCATATGCTTAAATTATATCTCTCAAATCACTACCTCATTTTAACTTGAAATTTTTACTCAACTTTTTACCTTCATTTTTTCATTGCTTCACCGACTTTAATTTATACTCTCTCAACTTGGGTGTCATTTGTCATGCTGATATTTATATGATCATTGGATTACATTCTTGGTTTGAGATTTGATAGTGTATAAATGACACCAGTTTAAACGTCCTAACTTTACACATACATTTATAGAGCACACTTTTACACAGTCATGACTTTGGCTATCAACTTTCAACTTAGTATTGTGTATGGTTGAGTTGCTATGTTGGACCTTGCAACGAGCTCTCATGTTTTACAACTTTGAACACGAGGTACAGAGTTGACCTTGTCAGAGGAGCAAGTCACTTTGTCATCATTATACACAACGAGTTGAAATCGGGATAGTTCAAACTTGGTCTTTGAAATGCACTGTCAGTTCGAGCACATGTTTACAACTTGTAAAGTCTCTGCAAATTTTGGTCCAAGTTTCAAAGTGGTTGCAAGCAGACCTCACTTTCACGAGTCGAGATCGAGGTGCAAAAGTTCGAGCTGTAAAGTCAGTGCCAAAAAACTGGGTTCTTGCGTAGAGCATTTTCAAATGTAAGTCCAAGTTTCAAGGTCTGTGTGAACAACCCTGACTTACAAGGTCTGACTTTGACATACTCAAGTACAAGTTGTAATGTCGGTGTCAAAAGTCAACTCCACTACGAGGGACCCTTTGCAAGTCGGTGTTCAAGTTGCAACTTCAGAGTCGACAACCAACTTGGCAAGTTCGTGGCTGAGTTGGAATGTCAGTGAGATCAGCTATCGCGAAAGTCTGGTAGCATTTACAAGTCACTTTCAAAGTTGCAAGGTCATTGCGAACATACAGCATGTCCAGAGCACATTCCCGAAATGGTTCGTCCAGAGTGGAGCTGTCAGTGAGACATGTAAACACACAACCAACATGGCGTTTCAAAGTTCTGCTTCGAGCTGAGTCATCTCTTACAAGTGTCTGTAGTGATGATGTAGTTCATCGACAAGTCAAGTAGGAATGATAAGTATGAGGTATGCATGCGCAACAAGATTCAAGTTGATCACGACTAGAACTCAGACGTGACCGAATGTCAAAGTCTGTATCCAAGACTTGATGCTGAATAACCACAACGACTGCGTCTTACTTTGGTCCAAGTCCTTGATGCTCTGTGCTATAACTCTGACCAGCTGCTCTCTATAATAGAAAGGTAAGCATGACTTCACGACTTGCTATGCTTGTAACTTACTTGCTCTCAACACGAGCGCTCTTGACTTTACGCTTCAAGTATCCGAACAACTGCTCGACTGGGTTCAACCAAGGTGAGTACTGAGCGTTGAAGAGGACATGACACTTCAACAACTTGCAAGTCTCGAGTACCTGCGAGTGGCGGTGTATGACTGCGTTGTCCATAAAGAGTAGGATATCTTTGTCTTTGCTCAGTGGTGAAGTCCTTACACTGTACAAGGTCCTGTATACAAAGTTCTCAAAGACAGTCGAGTCGACTCCTCCCTCCAAGATTTGAGTTGCAATGACTTGGTCTTGAGAGATCGCTGATAGCAAGGACATTGAATACTACTGCTGCCGCTTCCTATCTTTCTCCCTGCACAGTCTCTGTGCGACTTGTCCGTACTTTCCCAAAGCTCTGCTCAACTCTGCGCGAGCGAGTTCAATTCTGTTGACCTCGTTGTCAGGTTGCTCCACTCCTGCATTCAACTCTTTGCTCTCATCCTCAGACAGTGCAGCTACAAGTTCAACTTGCAAAGGTCTTACCTTCAGAGTCACTGTCAGCACTCCTCTCGCTCTCTCTGTCTGAGTTGGACAGTGGTCCACTGCTGATTGAGTCGAGTGAAGCAGCTCGTGCTCTTAGCTTGTAACTAGTTGAGAGTTGCTCCTCATCATCTTCCAGCACAGGAGTGAGTTGATTGTGCTCATGCCTTGAGTGGACTAAGTTAGAACCTATAGTCAACAATGAACCTTGCTAATACTTACTTGCTGAACTGATCAACTCAAACTAGTCAATCCTCCTCCTCACTGCACTCAGCTCTTGTCGCTGCTGCTCTCGCACCTGATGTCTACGAGGTGTCGCAAGTTACTCTGGAGCAAGGTCGCTGCGACGCGAGGTGTTGTGGAACAGCTCATGTTCAAGACTGTTGACACTTTGCTCACCATCTTCAAACTCATCTTCGTTATCACGATCTCCACCTTGAACATTCTGAGATGCGAGCCCGTGCTCGAGTTGCTACTTGAGTTGGCGCTTAACAACTTTCGTATTGATTGACCACTGTCGTTTACTTATCTAGTCCGAGCGGAAGTTGCTCTCATCAATGCTGATGATTATGAACTCTTCAAATAGAAACTGCGCAAGCAACCTTGAAACCCAAAGTCGCTTCTCATCAAACTAAGGATCCTTGTACTTGAGATTTGAGCTAGGGAAGCCACCGAACTGCAACTTGAAGTCCTCTTTCAGCATCTTGCCCAGAGTTGCTTAGCAAGGGATTGAGTTTGTAAGTGAACGTGAGCCAGCACTACCGACTTGCAAGTGAGATGCTTGCTCATCCTTGATCTCTTCGTCCAGTGCTAACTCTCGTTCCATCTTCTTGTTGAGTATGTCTTACTCTATGCCAGCTCTCAAACTTTCCAAAGTTACTTTATGAACTCCAGTAAGTTCGAGTCTCCTCTGTATAGCTTCGCACAACTCTACTCGACTGTACCCGCGTGGTCCTGGTCTGACTTATCCTCTGCTCCTCCTGCTTTGATCTTTGAGCATGCACTTGCACTTGACTATGATGGCACGGACAACATCAAGTGAGATCTTCACCTCCTTTGCAATCAGCTTGGGTTTGACTTGCTCTTGAAAGTACAGACGCTTAACGAGCTACTCCTTCTCAAACCGCTTCTGAACTCTGCGTTTAAGTCTGGGTTGATTTATGAGTTGCTCCAACTCGGGTTCCAATGTTGGGACTGCTCTGTTGAGGATCGCATCAAGAGCTCTCTACACGGGATCAAATACCTCCGTGTTGTTGCGAGGTCCTGTCGTGGAGCTGAGTTGTACGAGCTGCCTCTGCTGACCTTGGCCACTTCTAGCTTGTGCTTTGATATCCTTGATTCGTAGGTACAAGGTCCTCAAGTACTCGATCAATACTTCATCCGTTTCAAAGTTGCCAACTTCAAGGATCAGGTTCAAGTTGTTCTCGACGTCGACCTAAGGCAAGTCAATGATCAACCCACCTTCGAGGGCCAAGCAGGAAGTTGGGATGCGCATGTGGTGCATCTGTCTGGTTGTCGAGTACTCTTTCTTAGTGGCAGTGAAAGTGTGAGTGAAGTTCTTGCCAATCACGACTGGCGTCCAGAGTACGATCGTCTTGCGCTTGTCCTGGAGCAGACTCTCACGCACCGGTCCTTGAGCTTGAGTTTGGAGGAGAGCGTTGGAGATGATTGACTCACTCCTGTCGCTGAGTTGAGTACGATCGAGACTACTCTCGTTGCTCTGGGCTGGACTGCGGGCCAGGAGGTTGGAGGCTGCGTTCACCGTTCGCTTGAAGCGAGTCCACATCTTTACTATAAATATAATTATAATTATTAGCAAGTTTGACCTTTGGAGTTCAGCTTGACCCCGATCTTAACAGTGACGCGAACGCAGCGTGCAAGGAGTGCGACTTGAACTCACAGTTGCTCAACTCGCTCCCTAGGCTTACAAGTGTGACGTGCTGCTCCTCACACTCAACCTAACTCAACTCTACTCATCTCAACTCAACTTTTTTGAGCTCCACTAACAACTCCAACTTCAGGTTCACTCTTAACCTATCCTTCTCTCTAATCACACCTTTCATTTGGCTTAGTGGGGATCTCAGTAGATTAAATAAATATATAGTGGCCACTATCGCGCGAAGCTGCTACTCCCCCCAACTTACTTTAATAAAATAGAGCTGACCGTGCTTGGTACCTCTCACACGTCGTGTCAGCAAGTCTCAATCAGTGTAGTCATTGGCAGTACTCTGTTGGGGTTATTATCTACAGAGGAGAGTTATAATGAGCTGCTTAGTTATAATTCAAATTTGAATAGATTAATTTAAATATAGCCTATGAGTTTGAAATAAGTGTGATTTATAATGACCAAGTTAATATAAAGACTAATAATTATAATGAATACAAATGAAGCGAATAGATGTAGCTTTACTGTTAAGGTTATGATTCATTATTCTTATTGGAGCAAGGACGAGAGAAACATCTCAGCTCACAGTTAGAAATATTAAACCTGAAAAATGATTTGAGTTGATCTAGGAGGCAGGCATTTTCAATAATTTTAATGAGTAAGTTTTGAGCTGTTGCCATTATGAAACTTAAGAGATTGAGTCTTTAAATAAAAAGAAGTCGAAGAGGTTCTAAATCTTCAATCTTTCTTAATATAAAAGGAAATACTCAGCATTAATCTGTAAGAATGGAAGTTGGAAGGTAAGAGCTAATTGATTATTGAACTCTCTTTAAATGTTTTTGCTGGCTCATTTATTATTCTATTAATTCTGTACTTTGGAATTATTGAATCAACTTCCAACTTGGCGCTCGATTACTCTTTAAAATTAAAATTACGTTTGAGGCCTGAATGAGATAATCTTTTTATCAGATAAATCTTAAAGTGTCGTGCTTGAGGCAGCGCCTCCGGCCCTCGTAAATTTTAAATTTAAAATTAAGTATAATCTTACAGTGGGCGGCGCGTTAAGTAGTCCGCAGGTGGTCGTCCTCCCTATATGAATATTTAAAATTTGAGAAATGTTCTATATAATGAAATTATTTTATAATGAAAATAAGTTGAAAAATCGCCCTTATCTCCCCTGGTTATGTACCACTCCGTAACCAGCTCACCCTAAGTGCCTTCAGTGGTGGGATAGGCTTAAAAGCGTCCCGGGCAGAAGGGATAAAGATGCTAAGTAACCGGGGGCAAGTGAATGTAGTCGGGGAACCACCTGCTCATAGCCAGAGGACTGGTGGGAAAGAGGCTTAAAAGCGAGTCCCGAGCTTATGGGTGCTCCCCGATGATAGTAGCTTGTAAGAAGATATTAACCTTGACCCTCGATCAGGAGCGAGCCTAACTGGACC
Source organism: Tetmemena sp. SeJ-2015 (assembly GCA_027382625.1). Lineage (NCBI taxonomy): Eukaryota > Ciliophora > Spirotrichea > Sporadotrichida > Oxytrichidae > Tetmemena > Tetmemena sp. SeJ-2015. The sequence goes on from JAJKFJ010022514.1 coordinate 6,731, forward strand.
ACCCTTTGCCTTTAGTGGTGGGAGTAGCTTAAAAGCGGCCCGGGTGTAAGGGATGAAGCAAGTGAAAGTTCAGGACCTAGTGAATGTAGTTGCGGAAATATCTGCCCATAGCCAGTGGTATGGTGGGAGAGTAGCTTAAAAGCGGCTCCCGGGTTTAATTAAGGATGCTCACATAAGCAATGATAGTAGCTAGTAGCGAGGTTAATCCCATCGTTGAGTAAAACTCGTTTAAACCCGGCCGGTGGACGAAATATGGGGGGGCTAACTTCACAGGACTATACGTATTCCCGTGGTGGGTATACACATATCCTGTATCTTAGATGCGGAGCTCCACACCGTTTAGTAAATCTAAAAGTTATGGGGCTCTGCATCTACTATACAAGGATTTTGTGTTCTAGAGCTCTAGTTATTTAGGGTTACTTACCTTAGATAAATGATTTCCGCATCTAAAAATGGAAGTTGTCAGTAGATTTATCTATCTTTGCATTTTCCAAATGTAGTTAAATCTAAGTTCAGAAGTAAGGAATGTAGTAGTTTCTTTAGTTATTTTAGATCTGTGTTATGGAACCTCTGGCGAATTTAATTGAAAACTTGATTTATTTATTGAAACAAGGTCCATAATATTCATCAAAGATGTTGAAGGAAGTAAGATAAATTCTTTCCATTTACTGACAAATTAATTATCGAGGTTATTAGTTTTAATTAGTGGACCTCAGTTCTTCGATAATTATGAGAGAGATTTGTTCTTTGCATATTATGATTAAATTTATTGTTTGAAGTTTTGATAAGATGAGGTCGCTTCCCAAAGTTGCTGCAGACAACTCCGAAAGTTTTGACTTATCTTTGTAGCTATGAGCTCTACTCTCTCTTGACCACACCTATACTTTGAGCTCAACTGAGTACTTGTCTCTTACCTTGTCTCTCGTCCTCGCTCCTCCGTAAGACGTGTCGCCAAGCTCCCCCACCCTGCCCTCCCCGAGCCTTGGCACAGTATAAGTTTCAGCAGTGTAGAAGTCAACCATTTTATTACGCATTCTAAATTGAGTCTGAGTTTAACAAGTAAGAAATCAGGAGGTGAGGTTACCTTGGAAGTTGATAGCAGACTCTTGGACTCAGCTCAGACATACCCTGCATCGTGTTACTGCATCCCCAGCAGCTTAGCTCTGACATAGTTGTTGAACTCAGTGACTAAGTCCCCACTGCTTAAGCACCGAGAGCAATAACTCAGTGAGAGGTTAAGATACTTGAGTGCATTAACACAAGCAGAAGCAACTTCGAAGTTGAGAACCAATGCTTGCTCCAACTGCTTAGCTTTGACAACTTGTTCGGTGGAACAGAATGACACAACCATAGGTTAGAGTTGTAAGAGTTGCAAGCACTGCAGAGTTGAATTGAAATCATAGTTTACATATTGTCGGGATTCAAGTTGAGATGAAGTTGTGAAGTAGTTACCCCATTTCATTTCTTAATTACAGTGATTAATATTAGATATTGATTATAATTTAGAATTAATAATTATAATCAATATCTAATATTAATCACTGTAATTAAGAAATGAAATGGGGTAACTACTTCACAACTTCATCCCAACTTGAATCCCGACAATAAGTAAACTATGATTTCAATTCAACTCTGCAGTGCTTGCAACTCTTACAACTCTAACCTATGGTTGTCTCATTCTGTTCCACCGAACAAGTTGTCAAAGCTAAGCAGTTGGAGCAAGCATTGGTTCTCAACTTCGAAGTTGCATCTGCTTGTGTTAATGCACTCAAGTATCTTAACCTCTCACTGAGTTATTGCTCTCGGTGCTTAAGCAGTGGGGACTTAGTCACTGAGTTCAACAACTATGTCAGAGCTAAGTTGCTGGAGATGCAGTAGCACGATGCAGGGTATGTCTGAGCTGAGTCCAAGAGTCTGCTATCAACTTTCAAGGTAACCTCACCTCCTGATTTCTTACTTGTTAAACTCAGACTCAATTTAGAATGCGTAATAAAATGGTTGACAACTACACTGCTGAAACTTATACTGTGCCAAGGCTCGGGGAGGGCAGGGTGGGGGAGCTTGGCGACACGTCTTACGGAGGAGCGAGGACGAGAGACAAGGTAAGAGACAAGTACTCAGTTGAGCTCAAAGTATAGGTGTGGTCAAGAGAGAGATAGGAAATAATATTTTCTATGATAAGTCAAAACTTTTGGAATTGTCTGCAGCAATTCTGGAAGCGACCTCATCTTATCAAAACTTCAAACAATAAATTTAATCATAATATGCAAAGAACAAATCTCTCTCATAATTATCGAAGAACTGAGGTCCACTAATTAAAACTAATAACCTCGATAATTAATTTGTCAGTAAATGGAAAGAATTTATCTTACTTCCTTCAACATCTTTGATTGGATATTATGGAACTTGTTTCAATAAATAAATCAAGTTTTCAATTAAATTAGCCAGAGGTTCCATAACACAGATCTAAAATAACTAAAGAAACTACTACATTCCTTACTTCTGAACTTAGATTTAACTACATTTGGAAAATGCAAAGATAGATAAATCTACTGACGACTTCCATTTTTAGATGCAGAAATCATTTATCTAAGGTAAGTAACCCTAAATAACTAGAGCTCTAGAACACAAAATCCTTGTATAGTAGATGCAGAACCCCATAACTTTTAGATTTACTAAACGGTGTGGAGCTCCGCATCTAAGATACAGGATATGTGTATACCCACCACGGGAATACGTATAGTCCTGTGAAGTTAGCCCCCCCATATTTCGTCCACCGGCCGGGTTTAAACGAGTTTTACTCAACGATGGGATTAACCTCGCTACTAGCTACTATCATTGCTTATGTGAGCATCCTTAATTAAACCCGGGAGCCGCTTTTAAGCTACTCTCCCACCATACCACTGGCTATGGGCAGATATTTCCGCAACTACATTCACTAGGTCCTGAACTTTCACTTGCTTCATCCCTTACACCCGGGCCGCTTTTAAGCTACTCCCACCACTAAAGGCAAAGGGTGGTCCAGTTAGGCTCGCTCCTGATCGAGGGTCAAGGTTAATATCTTCTTACAAGCTACTATCATCGGGGAGCACCCATAAGCTCGGGACTCGCTTTTAAGCCTCTTTCCCACCAGTCCTCTGGCTATGAGCAGGTGGTTCCCCGACTACATTCACTTGCCCCCGGTTACTTAGCATCTTTATCCCTTCTGCCCGGGACGCTTTTAAGCCTATCCCACCACTGAAGGCACTTAGGGTGAGCTGGTTACGGAGTGGTACATAACCGGGGGAGATAAGGGCGATTTTTCAACTTATTTTCATTATAAAATAATTTCATTATATAGAACATTTCTCAAATTTTAAATATTCATATAGGGAGGACGACCACACCTGCGGACTACTTAAGCGCGCCGCCCACTGTAAGAGTTATAATTATTTATTTAAAATTTAGAGGGCCGGAGGCGCTGCCTCAAGCAACGACACTTTAAGATTTATCTGATAAAAGATTATCTCATTCAAGGCCTCAACGTAATTTAATTTAAAGAGATAATCGAGCCGCCAAAGTTGGAAGTTGATTCAATAAGTTCCAAGTACAGAATTAATAGAATAATAAAATTGAGCAGCCAAAACATTTAAAGAGAGTTCAATAATCAATTAGCTCTACCTTCCAACTTCCATTCTTACAGATTAATGCTGAGTAGTCCTTTTATATTAAAAAGATGAAGATTTTAGAACACTCTCGACTTCATTTTATTTAAAAGACTCAATCTCTTAGTTTCATAAATGCAACAGCTCAAAACTTTACTCATTAAAATTATTGAAATGCTGCCTCCTAGATCAACTCAAATCATTTTCAGGTTTCAATAATTTCTAACTGTGAGCTGAGATGTTCTCTCGTCCTTGCTCCAATAAAATAATAATCAATAACCTTAACAACAGTAAGTATATCATTCATCCTATTTAAATTCAAACTAATCATTCTTTATATTAACTTGGTCATTATAAATCACACTTATTTCAAACTCATAGGCTATATTTAAATTAATCTATTCAAATTTGAATTATAACTAAGCAGCTCATTATAACTCTCCTCTGTAGATAATAACCCCAACAGAGTACTGCCAACTACTACACTGATTGAGACTTGCTGACACGACGTGTGAGAGGTACCAAGCACGGTCAGCTCTATTTATTAAAGTAAGTTGGGGGGAGTAGCAGCTTCGCGCGATAGTGGCCACTATAATTATATTTAATCTACTGAGATCCCCACTAAGCCAAATGAAAGGTGTGATTAGAGAGTTAGGGCTAGAGTTCAGAGTGAACCTGAGTTGGAGTTGTAGTGAGCTCCAAACAAGTTGAGTTGAGATGAGTAGAGTTGAGTTAGGTTGAGTGTGAGGAGCTAGCAGTTCACACTCTGTAAGTAGGGAGTGAGTTGAGCACTGTGAGTTCAAGTGGACTCTGCAAGGACTGCGTTCGAGTCACTGATTAAGATCGGGGTCAGTGGATACAAGGTAATCAAACTTGCTAATAATTATAATTATATTTATAGTAAAGATGTGGACTCGCTTCAAGCGAACGGTGAACGCAGCCTCCAACCTCCTGGCCCGCAGTCCAGCCCAGAGCAACGAGAGTAGTCTCGATCGTACTCAACTCAGCGACAGGAGTGAGTCAATCATCTCAAACGTTCTCCTCCAAACTCAAGCTCAAGGACCGGTGCGTGAGAGTCTGCTCCAGGACAAGCGCAAGACGATCGTACTCTGGACGCCAGTCGTGATTGGCAAGAACTTCACTCACACTTTCACTGCCACTAAGAAAGAGTACTCGACAACCAGACAGATGCACCACATGCGCATCCCAACTTCCTGCTTGGCCCTCGAAGGTGGGTTGATCATTGACTTGCCTTAGGTCGACGTCGAGAACAACTTGAACCTGATCCTTGAAGTTGGCAACTTTGAAACGGATGAAGTATTGATCGAGTACTTGAGGACCTTGTACCTACGAATCAAGGATATCAAAGCACAAGCTAGAAGTGGCCAAGGTCAGCAGAGGCAGCTCGTACAACTCAGCTCCACGACAGGACCTCGCAACAACACGGAGGTATTTGATCCCGTGTAGAGAGCTCTTGATGCGATCCTCAACAGAGCAGTCCCAACATTGGAACCCGAGTTGGAGCAACTCATAAATCAACCCAGACTTAAACGCAGAGTTCAGAAGCGGTTTGAGAAGGAGTAGCTCGTTAAGCGTCTGTACTTTCAAGAGCAAGTCAAACCCAAGCTGATTGCAAAGGAGGTGAAGATCTCACTTGATGTTGTCCGTGCCATCATAGTCAAGTGCAAGTGCATGCTCAAAGATCAAAGCAGGAGGAGCAGAGGATAAGTCAGACCAGGACCACGCGGGTACAGTCGAGTAGAGTTGTGCGAAGCTATACAGAGGAGACTCGAACTTACTGGAGTTCATAAAGTAACTTTGGAAAGTTTGAGAGCTGGCATAGAGTAAGACATACTCAACAAGAAGATGGAACGAGAGTTAGCACTGGACGAAGAGATCAAGGATGAGCAAGCATCTCACTTGCAAGTCGGTAGTGCTGGCTCACGTTCACTTACAAACTCAATCCCTTGCTAAGCAACTCTGGGCAAGATGCTGAAAGAGGACTTCAAGTTGCAGTTCGGTGGCTTCCCTAGCTCAAATCTCAAGTACAAGGATCCTTAGTTTGATGAGAAGCGACTTTGGGTTTCAAGGTTGCTTGCGCAGTTTCTATTTGAAGAGTTCATAATCATCAGCATTGATGAGAGCAACTTCCGCTCGGACTAGATAAGTAAACGACAGTGGTCAATCAATACGAAAGTTGTTAAGCGCCAACTCAAGTAGCAACTCGAGCACGGGCTCGCATCTCAGAATGTTCAAGGTGGAGATCGTGATAACGAAGATGAGTTTGAAGATGGTGAGCAAAGTGTCAACAGTCTTGAACATGAGCTGTTCCACAACACCTCGCGTCGCAGCGACCTTGCTCCAGAGTAACTTGCGACACCTCGTAGACATCAGGTGCGAGAGCAGCAACGACAAGAGCTGAGTGCAGTGAGGAGGAGGATTGACTAGTTTGAGTTGATCAGTTCAGCAAGTAAGTACTTTCAAGGTTCATTGTTGACTATAGGTTCTAACTTAGTCCACTCAAGGCATGAGCACAATCAACTCACTC
>JAJKFJ010022516.1:0-51950 GCA_027382625.1 Tetmemena sp. SeJ-2015
TAAAACCTCTCTATTACTTTACTTGTATATCCATAGTCTAAGCTTTAAGAAAGGCTTTCCAAATTTTATGCATCACTATCACTAGTCTTGTCTTTGATTTTCATGAAGCTCTTGTAAAATTTATGATCCTCCTCTATTTGCTTTAACTTTTTACTTTGATACTTTTCTAAATAATACTTCTTGTAGTCCAAGCAGCTCAAGTACTCAAAAACTCTTATAATCTAGCTTACCTTTTGGCAATCCTACTTCTTGTAAAATTTATCCATGATTTCGTTTGTGAAATCTTAGCGATAGATAGAAGACTCGTAATCTAATTTAAAGTCATCTAAGTTCTAGACAATCTGATTTAGTAGATATGTTAGAGAGCAATTTTGGATTGGTGCTTCAGTGCTAAGATCATCAATCATCGAGATTAATCTCTTCTTCATTAATTCCTCGTCATTGCTCTATTTAAGTATGGTTTCAAGTCTTCTATAAAAATCATTTATGTCTTCCTCTAAATCTTAATTATCAAAGCCAAGAGTGTCTCTCGCTTTTAGCAAGAATTCTTGTCTCATAGCTCTATCAATATAATTCCTAATCGAATAAGAGGAGTATCTAATCTATACTTAGTTCCATTCCTTTTTAGCAGCGTTGATAATTTCTTCACATCCAAAATCAACTAGCAGCTTCTGAGGTACTGTGAATCCCTAGTCTTTGTACTGCTTAAAGCACCAGTCTAATTTAATATCTGGCTTGTCTTTCTCAAGTACAGCTAAACAGCCAGCTATTAGAATGATGTTACCATTGTGAAGCATGCTGGAGAAGAGAATAAGTTTCATATCCTTGATCTTTTCGACGTTTCTGAAGTCCATTCTATGATTTCTTGTGACGTAAACTAAATCCTTGGCATGATAAGCATCAGGTTAAATCTTCTACTCTCTAAAACTGAAGAAAAGAAGTGTCTCATCATCCTCTTTGCACTTAACTATCAAGTCTTTTTGAAAGATGTTTTCAAGCTATTTTGTTACAACCTCTGATCCACTCTATCTCTTTAAACAGGAGGAGGCCTTATTTGAGCTTATGCTTATGGAGTTGATAAAGTACTTAATTAAGGTCTTATCTAAGAACTCATTTGAGCATGAGAATTATTATGGCTGAAAGTACTCATAGGATCAATTTATGCCGTCATCTATGCTGAGCTTGGTTGCTGTTAAATGCTCATTTAGTTCAAAGTGATTGCAGAGTTCATTGCCATTCCAGGAATCATTTAGGGTCATGGGGGTCTGATTGGTAAACTTTATTGCAGCTATTGCATGCTCAACTGTTAAAAAAATCTATGCAAAAATTGTGTGAACTAAGCTATTGTGACTTGATAGAAGGCAGGAATTTTCTCTTTCAAGCTTTGGTATATTTTCTCTAAGGGTTGCTTCTAGATAAGGCTCTATTTTATGAAATTCTGAACTTATGGGGATTCAAGTATAATTGGAGTTTGCGCTATTTACTATAATCCTACAGGTCTCATCATATTTATCTGTCCTCTGTAGCCAGAGAAATTTTAGGGAATCATTGGATCTATCCTACTATACTATAGAATGAGCGGGATTACCACAAGTATAGATAAGTTTTCCTTCTTCTAATTTTTTGACATAATTGAATCTTTAAAATAATTATTCTTAATTAAAGTACAATTATGAATTAAGTGTTTGGCGAAACCCTATCTCCAAGACCAAAGCGAGTATTATAGAAGAAATCGCCTTAGAAAAGTTAAAAAGTCGTTCAACTCCTATCAGACGCTGATAAAGTGTAAGCGTTGCTTATCCACACTTCGAGAAATGATAGAGCCCTTTTTAACTAGAATGACTTTTCCAATAAAATTGGAAGTGAGAAACTGTTTGACAACATGACCAAGATAGTTATATTTTAATGGAGAGCAGGTTTGTAAGGTATGAACACAATAAGAACTTCAAAACCTACGAGAGATACCTTGACTTGAAGGAGTAAATCGAGAGCCATCATTAGGAGGAGAGTCCACAGGCAACTTAGAATCAAAATTTCGCAGAATAACTAAAATTAATGACACTGAAGGAGAGACTGGACTTTAAAAAATTTATTAGAGAGTACAAATAGAAAAAGCAACAGGAGGAAGAGTCTAAGGCTGCGTCTGGAAGCAAAGATAGAGTCAGCTATTCAATTTCAAATGATGTAATTTTTATTTAAGCATCATGCAGACAAGTCATACTAGCAAATTTAATGAACACAATAAGCACCTAGGAGGAAATACTGAACTGATTAGTCCATCATAAAGTGATGCTGAGGGAACAAAGAATACTCTTTTTATTTATAAGTATGGTTAGAAAAGCTTTTTCAAAATCTATAAGTAAGAGACAACTAAACTGGAAAAAGAAAAAGAAGAGCACAGGAGGCACGAACTGCAAAAGAATTTGAAGCGAATTAGTAAAGAACTAGAGAGGAAGCAAAGCAATATGTTCATAGCAAATTTGGTATCGAGAAAGTAAAAAAACAACCCTAACATCATTCATTTGCTCAACCAATATTTCAATAATTAGTGAGGACTTTAATAAATATTTTTGCTCTATTCATAATAATTTAAATGAACTATTAGTTTAAGATGAATAAAAATTCTTCATTATAATTTTATCTCTTATAAATTATTTTCTATTTTTAATGCAATACATTAGAAAGGAGCAAAATAAACTGGAGTTGTAAGAATATGCAAAAGATAAGCACAGATATAACATGGCTTTCCGTACAGAGGAAATAGATGATCTCTACTAACAGAATAAGATTTTGCCAGCTTTAAAATCAGCTCGTATCACTCAAGGTAATTCCAAAGTTGAGGGCGTTTTATACCAATCGCAGCCGAGAAGAAATTAAATATAACTCCCAAGAATGTCCAAATGTGCTGAGAAAAGAAACTCATTCGCTTCTAATGGCTTTTCAGATTTATAGATGAGTGACTTTAATCACATTTAAATTTATCAGCTGTTATTTTTAAGCTAGACCCAAGAGTTGAAAAACTACTTTTATCTTTCGAGAATACAGAGGATATTTCTAAAAAAAAGAAAGAAAAAAGGTTATTCAGGTCTCTCAACTAAAGTAACAAAGATTTTTAGATGCTAAACAAATCAATCTCTCAAAATTTGAGAGAAAATTCTAAGTAAGATGATGACGAAGATTATTACGAGTCCAAATTTTTTCCTCTCTATAGAAATAAGTTTATCTCTTGAAGAATGTTTTTATATATTTTATCTTTTATCTTTTATTACTCATCACTGAGCATAAATGTCTTTTAAAAATTCAAACTAGAGAACGCATAGCTTTCCCGTAAGTATAATACTATTCTAGACCTTTCATTTTCCTTTTCAAGAGAGGGAACACTCCAATAAGCTAGATAATTAAAGCGGCAAAGTAATTATAATGTACTTTTGATGTTGGAGACGGTAATTTATGAAGTGAGAGTAAAGAATAAGATTTTAACTCCCAAAATTAATTATTGTTGGAATTTTAATTAAAATCGGTGATTGATTTAAATAATAAATGGAGAGTTGCAAAATGGTGTCAGTTGAAATCGCAGATTCACCCCCGATCTGTAGCTTGTTCGATAGCTTATCAAAATTAATAGAGTTTCTTCTATAATATTTTCGCATACCCTCAGTAGTGAAAATATGTCGCAATTTTTCGTAATCCATCATAAATCTTAAATCAAAACTTGTGTGCTTATAACTCTTGAGAGCCTCCCCACAAAATTTGCAAGGATGAAAAGTTCTTAAAAATTTTAGGTGAATCGAATGGTGTAATTATTATTTAAATCTTGAAATTAAACTGCACCCATTTATTTTTTTAATTTTTAATATCAATTTAATTCTCTTTTTTATTAAATTCTCAGCTAAATAAAATTTATGGGGGGGGCCTTTTCCCCTCGTCATCCACTTTTTTCGTGAAAAAAAAAAAAAATAATATAAGCCTAAAATCACCCAAAAAATTACAAGGCCCAAATTTAAAAATCCAAAAATTTTGTTCAATTCTAATTTAGAAAATTTGGGAAACTTATAAAAAAAAATTTTATTTTTTAAAAATTTAATTGTAAAAAGTTGTAATTATAATTAAGAAAATTTTAAAACCTTAATAAGTTTATGGTTTCTAATTAACAAATTTAAATTTTAGATCTTTAAACTTATATATAAAAGCTTTAAATTCCTTTTTTTAGGCACACATTAAAGCTTTGTTATTTAAAAAATTAGCATCTTGATCTATTTATTATTTATTTCAATAATTTTTTATTTAAACTTGGTAAATTAAGAAATCCTATTTTCTATATCTATAAAGTAGTCTTAAAGATTAATTTTTCTCTCTTCTACATGCAAAATTTTAAGATGGTTTTTATAAATAGAAGAATATGAGCAGGTTAGACACTTTGGATTTTAATTTGGACAAAGGAATTGGAGTTTTTGGCTGATTTTAGGCTAGATAGTGATTTTTCATATTTTCAAGAAAAAAAAGTGGATGACGAGGAAAGGCCCCCCCCCAGATTTATCATTATCTTTATAAATTGTGAAGAGGATTATTGTGAAACATGACCATTAATGTCTTACAAGATTAGAAGTGCTGAATAGCAAGTATACACTTATTGGCATCACAGGTGTACAAAGAAATTGGGAACTCTATCAAAAATCCACCCAAGCTTTCTAAATTTTAAAGTTCATTTTTAATGATTTACTTTCAAACTTAAGAAATAGAGTTGGCTGGGTGAAATCTATCAAGCAACTGATGAAAATAACACGCTTCAGATTGAGCCTCTTAGCCAATAAAGAGATATAATTCTTTCTTTTGTTAGAATAAATCAAAAAATATAAAATTAGATAAGACTCTGATTATATACGATTAGAGATTGAAGGCTCAAAAGGTAATGCTATCACTATTTAATCTCAATAATTTTTGCACTATCAATCATCCTATTACTCATTTGAAATGAATGTTTTAATTATAATGTGAAAGAATTATAAAAAATTAATTAATTTGAGTAACTTAACAACCCTCAAGAGATCAGAATAATAAAGTAAATTATGTATCAATGGAGATATTTCACAAGCAAGATTTTGCTTTACAAATTGCCCATAAAATTTATTTTTATAGTATTGAATTTATTAAAATAGGTGATTGGTTAAAATAATAAATGGAGAGTTGCAACTTCGCGTCAGTTGAAATCGCAGATTCACTCCCTGATCTGCAGCTTGTTCGATAGAGAATCAAAAATTAATTTGAGTTTATTCTTTAATCTACTTCATATCGCTCGCTGCTCAGCAGCGAGATATGAAGCACGCACTCATCATCGTATTTTTATTATTTTTGTGTCACTTATAGCTCTTGACTGAACCTTCCCGCACAGAAGTTGCAAGGATATAAAGTTCTTAGAATTTCAAGCTGAATCTAATGGTGTAATTATTATTTAAATTCTTACATACTCTAATTGCCACGTATTAAATCCATTTTATTTTAATATATAAATTAATATAATTTTCCATTAAATTGTCAGCTATAATGAGAAGAGCATCATCTTTGTAGATAAATTTTTATTTTATTTATTTTTAGATGCCTACAGTAACTTCTATTTAATAAATTGAAATTAAAAGTTTTACAACATAAAAAATGATAAAAATTGTTCATTTGAATTTTTAAAATCTTATCCATTATTGATTAGTGTCTAAAATGTTAACACTTAGCAAATAGTTTTTTGGCTACTTGAAAAGAAAACTTTTATTTTAAATTAAAATTAATTTTGCAAATAAAATTGCATATTTATTTGTGATAGTACAATTAAAATAAGTTTCTAACTTATTTATATTAAATATTTTGTGAACAATTTATTAAAGTACTGGTGTACTAAAATTTAGTTTAAATTTGAAAAAAAGTTTGGAAAAGCTTAATTTGACCACTCATTAAAGTATGTATCACACTGAATTAATTCCATACTAATAAACAATTTTTATTTATGTGTGCACTTTTTCTTTGATTGATGTCCAGGCTAAACTCTTTTATGATTTCTCCATTTTTTATTGTCAATTAAAAAGGGATTTTATTTAATATAAAATTAATCAAGAACGTAAACAATCATGATCGAAAACTAAGATTTTTATCCAATCTTTTGATTATTTGTTAATATTTATAATTTTAAAATATTAGTGAGAATATATTGTCAATAGACTTTGGTCTGTAGAGACAATAATGACTTGCTCTTTAGGAATCTTGATGACGTTTTGGAATTTTTAAAATTTAGGAAAGTCTATCTCCCTAGAAGGGCGATAAGTGTATATTGAGTCAAAAAATATACGACTATTATTTAAAATAGCACTCCTTCCTTATGAAAAGCATACAGGCATGACACTTAATGAAGCGGATCATAGAGTGAAACTATGCACATCACTATAATTTATTTCTTGTTTGAGAAGTCAACTTATAACATGGGAAGTTTCTTTCGTAAAATTGTTAACTTTGATAGACTCTATCTTAGTTTATTTTTTTATATAAGATATAAAATGCAGGTTTAAAATGGGGGTTACTATTTATTTTGTAGTAGTAATTATTTAAGATAAGAGATATAATTTTGAATTAAATTTTATTAATTCAAGTTAGTACGAGTTCAATTTTATAATTACAACAATTTTATTAACTGCACATAAGAAATGTTTTAAATTATATTAAAAAATAAAAATATTGATGATATAATTTCAAGAAAATCATCACTAAATTTAATTTTAGTTAAGAAGTTTAGGCAAGTTCAGAGTTTAAAATATATAATGCTGCCATTTCAATAAAATAAAACATTTAGGTAGTGCTTGAGTTAGTTTATCTTTTCTATTTAGGTGAGCTGGTACTACCATACTTGCTCTTAAGAAGTTAAAAATAAATAAGTGGTATAAAGGAATTCAATTATTGCTATTCTGACATCTAACATGAGTTAAAAATATTTAAACATGTGGTGCATTATTTGGATTAGTTCTTCAATTTAAAGAGACTGAATATAAATCTCAAGGATACTCTACTACCCTTCTATGACTTCCTCATACAGCTCTTAAAATTTTTCCGATGTTTCTAATCCAAGAATGTTAATATTATTATAATCATATTTTAAAATCTTAATCAGCAGCTCTCTCTTATACAACTATAACTAATAAAACTAAAATTATAAATGCATTCAATAATTCATCGATTATTAAATTACAATAAAATATGTGAGCTTATCTACTATTATTACCATTAAATAGATTTATTATGGTTTGCATAATTAGTTTAATTCCCTTAAAACATTTTCTTATTTTCTTTAAATTATTTGTCCCATGCTGCTTTCTGGTTAATTCGAGATGACTATCTAAATGAAGGGCATAGACTCTCTTCTATTTTCTGAAGTGATTTAAGTTCCGCAAGAATATTTTCAGGAACTTGAATATTTTTATCGCGTAAGATTTAAATAATTTTTATATTTAAATAGAAAATTGGCTCTTCTGTTTACATCTCTTGCTTTAAAATATAATTATTGCATACAAGAATCTTCAGCAGGACAAGATAAATTTTTTTAATGAACTAAGATAGAAAGTTACCTGTATCTCATTGCAAGTTTGGCATATAATAATTTCAGTTGCATAAGATATAAAATACCTTATTAAATACAGAGTATATAAAAATAAATAAAATTAAGCATTTGATGTGAGCTAATTCTATGGTTTTGCTTTTATGTCTTTCCATTTATGGGTTTGAATTTGTAAATAATATCAATAATTAATAAGATGTAGTAGATATGACTTTAATTTAGAGAGTTTACTTTTGTTAAAATATCTTTTCCTTCATTTTAAAGTAAAATGTTAAAATTAAGGGCCCTAATTTAACTAATGAGAGTTTTAGTTAGTCTTAAAATCTATTTAACAATTTAATTGCATATCACTAAGCGAACCATCTTAATGTTTTCTACTTTAGTAACTAATTAGTAATAATGTTGAGTGTTTTAATTCAGAGTTTTGAATTATGGGGGGTGCCATATAGCTCAATAAAAAGCAGCAATACTCTCCAAGATAATCCTATCTATCTAGACTAGATTCATTAATATTTTCCTCAAGGATAATAAGGAACTATAAGGATTAATGATCTTATAAAAAATTTATAAGAGTACTAGAGTGGGTAGTTGCATTTATATACTTGGGTATTTATTAGTCTCCTTTTATATGATAGTATTTGAGGCACTAGCAATACTATGTTTTTTGAATTGACTTGAAGGTGCCAATTTACATCAGAAGAGCCCCAAATCTAATTGATAATCCTTTATTATCAGTTAGAATTTAAATGAAAATCGGAATTAAGTTAAAATAATAAATGAAGAGTTGTAAAATGTTGGCCGTTAAATTAAGAGATAATTAGTCCAATATGGGGCATGTTCGATAGCTCTTAAAATTATAAGACGAGTTTGTTCTTCCACCATTACGATAGGAGGTGCCAATGAAGAGATATTGATGTTTTGACTCGAACCAAGAAATTAACCAAGTTCAAAAACTTGCGACCGAGATAACTCGCTCCACAGATTTCCTACGAAAAGTTGCAATAATCAAAGTAGCTTATAATTTAATGCTTTATCGAATGGTAATTAATTCAACCCAAAAGTCCCAACTATAACTGCCATGAATTTTAAATTTATTAATTTAATTATTTATTTAATTCTTTTTTTTATTAAATTCTCAGCTATAATTCCCGATAACTCCTTACATCTTTTCTCCATTTTGGATATGCTTCTTTCATTTAATTTCCAAGAATAAAGAATAGAAATAATTGAAATTGATTAATTAAATCTCTTGTTCTTAATTAATTCAGAACTTAATTGCGAAAGTAAGAAATCCAGTGTGACCTCTAGATTCAGTTCTTGGAGCAGTAACTATCATGTTCTTGTCTTTTTGCTTCTACTATCTTTTATTGAGCTGTTACTTAGTGCGATTATCCTCATTCGCTTGCTCATTTTATTCTCCTTCGTTGCTGCCTTGCTTATTACACTTTAGATTATCGTATTCATATTTGTTCACTCCATATTCTCTCGAGAGAGTTTCATAAGTTCTAATCTCGTAAAATCCTTATCTCGCCATCTCAGTGACTGCAGCCTGCACCTACTCTATGCACGGACTGAAGTTACATAGTTTTCCTCCCTTCTTCAAAACTTAGTAGGCGTGAGGCACTGCTCTCTCTGGACTAGGTAAATCCAAGAATATTGCGTCTATACTTCCTACACTCACTAACTCTTCTTGAGTTTCTTAGTCATTCAGTAAAAATCCGTTGCTCAGTACATCTCTGTGAGTGACATGAACAGTCTAAGGATAGAAACCCAATCTCTCAAAGTCCTCTCTAGCTTTTTCTGCTCTGACTTGATTAAACTCAAATGTGTAAAGATGGCCAGTAGGGAAAATTGCCTTCATGATTGATACTGATAAGCTCCCACTTCCAGTTCCAGATTCAACTACTCTGCACCCAGGCTTAAGCTCCAACTTAAACAACACCTAAGAGATATCAGGAGTGTAGAGGATTTAAGTTCTCTGAGCTAGACTGGTTGAATAAATGTGAGAATTAGGCCTTAAGATGTATACCCATCCACTCATAGTTTTAGAATAGACTCTTTGCCCGAACTCATATTTCCCAATAATCTCATTGTGAGGGAAAGTGCCAAATTTATTATTAAAGACTTGTCCTCTTTTCATTTGAACCTGTTTTATACTGTCCTGAGATTCGAAGATAACAACTGTGTCACCTTCTTAGATTAAATTATCAGAGGCATATGAGAAAAGATTCGACTTGTACTATTCTTTGGAAAGTTGATTTGATTAGTTTGCGCCAACTACTGAGGAATTCATTTCCATTTTATTCTTTATTCAATAAGAGAATTTATTTGTTTATTAAATTTATTCTACCAATCTTTTTGACGATTTAAGTCTTGTTTCGAAGATTATCTATGTCATAAAAAATTAATTCTTAAAATGTAAATAGTTTGCTATCTATTTGCTTCAAAGAAAGGATTTGATTCATTTATCTAATTATCGTTGGTTAAACTTTAGATTTCCTCATTCAACTTATTTTTAAATTGCTTATAAATATTTTTATTTGTGGAAGGTTGAATTTATTTAGCTTCTCTTGATCTGTCTTCTCTCTAAGTTAAAAGTTAAATGTTTTTTTTAGTTCAACTAAATACCTAATCTTGATTCTGTCAGGATTTTTAACGACAAACTCACTATGCTCTGCTCCTAGCACATTAAATGGATTCTAAATAAGCTTTCCTGCATCTTTACTTGCATTCCTTCTCAACTAGGAACTGGTTTTCCTGTTGGGATTATACATCCATCATTTGTGACCACATTAAACTAAGGATCTGGAATTTTGCATCCGCCGACCCACAAAGTATCAAAGCTATCGATCTTTAGTTGTGGATGGAGTTTCATTATTCTATGGTTCCTAATCGTCCTTGTCATGTCAGCTTTAATACCGTAGTATTGCTTTCCATTAGGCTTTAAAAAAAAACATACTAAACATGAAAATCTCTTAATTAATTTTAGGCTTTTCTTAGATATGTTCTTTGTCATCTACATCTGGGACCTTGGTTTCAGCCATGATTATTGGTTCATATTCTTCCTAATCGTCAGACATATTTGCATCTTTATTAAATACCATTTAAAATTATCTTCGCTGTAGTAGTCGTCAGAATCTGAATCTTGTAAATCGTTATCGACAGGCATTTTCTCATCGTAGTTTGCTTTATTATAGGAAGGGATTTATGATGAAATTGATTATAATCCCCCTAAAATATTTATCACTTAAACGTCAGCTAAAAGTTTTTAGCCCAAATTATTTCCAAAAATCTGAAGCTTAAAAATAAATAAATGAGTCTTTTTTTACAAAAATTTAATTTATATTCTTATAACTCTCATTTACGTTAAATTCATAGATAGTAACTAGATCCTTATAAATTCGTTCGAGTTGCTTTTGTGTTCCAATCGCTAAGTGATGAGTACTTGAGCCTAAATAAACTAATATTTAACTTAAATAGTTGATCTATCAAAATAAAAGGGTTAATCATAAAATAGTTCCAGTTTAATACTATGATTTAATCTTGAGAAGGCAAAAAATATATTCTGCAGATAGTAAATCATTAATTAAAGTTTATTCCTCAAAAGCTCGCAGTATTCCTTTATTCCTCATGACTATTTGACATCATGATAAGATTTCTCACTTATGCCTAATAGGCTCATGATCAAAATAATTTGACTAATATGTAAACTGAATTATCGAATTAACAATTTTAATAAGAAAGAGATACATTAAGAATATCAATTTAAAGTTATTGAGTATTTTTGGGTTTAAAATTTACTTGAATCTGGACAAAAAAATAAAAAAATTGGCAGCTATAATAAAATATATTTTAAAGAAAGGAGCTTCCATAATATCTGTGTTAAGAATCCTAATATTGCTCTTATTTAACAGTTTTTCCCATTGCTATTTCGCAAATCAATATGTATCGCTTGCTCTTTAGAAGAGTCTCATCAGTTGAAATCTCGAGCTCACCCTCATCCATGTGAAGTTATTAAATGGTTGTAGGGGGTGCATATCCGATACTCTTATCAAGGGAGTTCGAAAAGTACACTCCCTGCCCAAAAGCTGCTCCACATTGTTAAATTCCCAAAGGCGATATCTTAAAGCCACAGTTCAGAATTCCAAGTATATTTTATAGAGAAGTTCCGTGGAAGAGGAGCATCCTCTGTTGGTCTTTATTGTATTTTTTCTCAGTGAATATGCTATCATCTTCTTTTCTCTGAATTTTGAAAATGTTAGTAATCAGTTAATTATTGAATACTTAATTACTCGTGTTTTGCATATACTGAGAGATCAATTAATAATCTCCTGAGGTTTTAGGAAGTCCTTCTACTTTTATGTTTAGCACGCGATAGATGTAATAAATTAAAAGCCTATATTTATTTAATCTAGAGGGGATATTTCATTTTTCCTTAAAGATGCTCCTAAAAATATTTTACTGGCTTTTTCTAGAGTAGTAAATCGTAAAGCTTGTTCTTAAAAATAGAGATTGTGTTCAGATTAAAAGGCTATGGAGCTTCTTAATCTTATTTTAGCATTGGTATCAGTTGATATACTTTAATTGAGATAGAGACAACTTTTTTATTTGTATCTTCTACTTAAGAAGGGTCATAAATTCTGAAACCTTAATTAGGATGCTATTGATGAAAATTAATAATTTGAATCAAGTAAATACTTAAATATTGATCTTTTATGCATTCAATTTTTAATTTAAATCTGAAATCTATTCTATACTAATAGATCAAATCTTCACACTCTTTAATAAGATTCAATGCTTCTAGGAGCTTTTCCTTAGGTATATTTCCATAAATAAATATTGGTCATGTTAAATTGGGACTGCCTGACTCCTTGCAATTTAAGTACCTCGTTATAAATAGCTATATTAGAAATGACTTTCATGAAATCCTGAGCATCTTATCTTAGAGAGGAGGCTTTGGACTCAGACCACTTAAATGGCTTTATCAAATCAGTGTACGAGTAATCTACTTTCTTCTGTTCATAATAAATGTACTTATTTTTTGCCTTTGGAATCTAAAATTCTCTCCTACTGTCCCATTCATTGCTAGTTTTTGCTTTGAACACTTTCTTAAATTCAGCAACGCTTCCTCTAATTTATTAAAAGGAGTCTTCTAGCACATTCCCTGCTCTCCAATCATTCCCCATCTAGTTAACAGGATATAGATTTTCTTGTCAGGGTCTTCATTTAGCTGCAACTTGTAAAACACAGAGGAGCTGTGTCCATACTACTTTATATCTATTTAAAACATATTTTGATAAGATAAGCGTTGAAAGCTGATTCGAAATTTCCTGGTTCTTCAAAAACTACTTGAAGAGACTTCGCTTATTCTCCGAATATGGGATCTGGCTTTATTGCATTTACCTCTTCTGGCTTCAATAAATTGTCTTTGTTCAACTCTAGAAAAGCTTCAGCATCTTTTAGATAAACTCGCTCAATAATTTAAATGAAAGGTAAATAAAAAAATTTACTTTGAAATGAGATAAGTTATTTATGAATATTTTGAGTACTTGAATAAGGTTTAATCTAATTGTTCTTCTGTATAAATCATTTCCACATCATCAACTTCATCCATTAGAGTCGATTTTGATATGTTTTGCTTCGGAATTTATCCTAGCTTAGTCAATTTCTTGTAAATCTCTGAGTATTTATAGTCGGCAGCATAGTCAATTGGCCTTTTTCCATATTTGTCCTCCAGAGAATAGGAAAATCCTTTTTCAATTAAAAACTTAAGCATCTCTACATTATCGTACATTCCAAATTTACTCATTGTTACTAAAATGTGGATAACATTTCTTCCCTCATCATCTACTTCATCTTTTATTTAGTTAGGTTACTCTGCTAATTTATACGCTTACTCCTAAGCTTAAAACACTTCCTCCACATTAAAATATTTGATTTATACAATAAAATATAATTAAAATTTTTGTATTTAGAGAAGTAGAACTTTAAAGATATTAGGTAGAATGCAATCTCAATTAATAAATCGTATATTTACTGCTAAAGAGAGTATCTCAGTTTCTTCTAGATATGGTTCGAATGAACCGAAAATTCAAGGACCAAGAAAACTTAGTTACTCGGAAGTTACATAAGCAGTGTAATCTCTAAGCAAAGTCGAGGACCCTGCAATAGTCTGAGGATTTGAGGGATCTCTCTATCTCTGATCGAAGTGAGGGATATTTCAGCTGAAAAGATCAGGACTGAAGGAGTAGTGCTCTTTTTATTTTTAGCCACAAAATTTTACTAAAGTTCTTGTCATGTCACTCTACATACTCAGACTGCAGTCTAAGTCTTAAGATCTACTTTATCCTGCTCAAATTTAAGGATATACAGTAAGTAAATTGAGGAATGTAATTAATAATAATCTTTTCAATATCAGCACTTTCGTCTGTTAAGAATACTTTATTCCACTATGTAATTTAAGTATAATCTTCTTTAAAGGATATTACAATATTACATACTTTCTTATTAAATTCTTCTTATAAAAACATTGTACTTATCATTTTGCTCTATTAAGATTCTCAAAGCAGTTTTGCCGTTTATATCTTTGTGATATATGGATTGTTTGCAATCCTCTCCAAGGAAGAAATTGAGCAAATTCTTTCTTAAATTTTTTTCTATTTTATCATATTGGCGAATTAGATGAATGAATAGCGTAACTTTATATCTTAAAAAAGGTATGCCAAACATCGGGCCTGTATTTTTTAGTTATTTATTTTCGTTCTTACAAGGAATATCTATATATAGATTGTCGAAATACAACTGCTCAAACCTTTTATCATACTTTGCAAGTATCTTAAAAGCCTCAAAATTGGCTGGATTTTTAATTCTATCCCCTATTAGGCAAGTAATTAAAGGAGTTAAGCCTTAGCCATCGGCGTATAAAAAGCTTTGTTATGGATCTTCGCAAAATGCCCGAACGAGGTAGTATGCTCCTTACATAGCAGCATAATGCAATGGAATTCTCCCAAAATTGTCCTTTTAATTAATGTTGAGTTCTCTCCTTTTAAATTGCTTATAGATTCTATAGAGAGTCTTCTTTTAGCCTTCTGAATTTAGAGATACTGCGTTTTATGCTAAAATATGGAACAAATTTTAGCCCTTATCATTTACCTTAAGGATTTATGAGTTATCTGACACTTTTTAGAGCAGAGTTATCATGAATTGGAATTTTTGCTTTTTCAAAGCGTCCTCCATAGCTCTCATCAAATCAAAGCCATTGTCTAGAATTAAATATGAAAGACCGAGCTGACCTTATTCTACAGCCAAATTAAACATTGTTTAAGGTTCAGTTGACACCTTCTAGTTGTTTTAACATTAAATAAAAAATATTAACTGCCACCAACGTACCTGCCATAATAATAAATTAAAATTAATTAAAAATTGTCGTAATAGCTCTAGGTTACCTTAAAATATGAATCATCACTTTTGTATCCTTCATCTTTTTCTTCTATTTATTCCTGAGCCTTCTATTTTAATTTGTATTGGTCGTATAGAAACTTCGATTCTGGATGGACTAATTATAATAAAGTTTAATTTGTTTTAGCCATAATTTATTTATAGTTCACATCTGATCCTTCCTTTATGAGCATAATTGCGTACTCTAATCATAATATGAATAATTTATATTATAACTTACAATAGTGATTACAGAAAAGCGCAGTAGCAAGAGGAGTATTGCCAAAAGCATCCTTGTGATGCAGATTAACTCCTTTCTTTTCAAGATACATAGTGCTGATAGTTGCTCCTCTCTATGCTGCATAATGCAAAACGTTCTTGCCATACTTGTCTTGAAGTTTTGGATCTGCATATTTATTGGAGCAGAGACTAGATACAGTTTCAATCGGATCCATAGCAGTTTTATCTTAATTTCCTCTTCCAATCTTAACAAATGCATAGTGAAGTGGAGTGCGGCCGTTCTTATCTTATTTAAAGACAATTTTCTCTCAATTTTTAAGTTTTAAATTAGTATTAAATTTATAGTGATGATGATTTATTCTCTTTATTTATCTTGGATGTTGACATCTGCCCCTGAAGAGATGAGTATATTTTCTATGTCGTAATTAGAATCCATAGCTGCACTTGAGTTATTGACAGCATAGTGAAGAGCAGTTCTCCCATTTTTATCTTAGATGTTTAGCTCAACTCCCTTTTCCACAAGCATCTCCACTAAGTCAAAGTTATTCTGCTAAACAGCCATTATCAAGGCAGTTTCAGAATTCTTGTTTTTGAAGTTCGGATCGAATCCCTATTCAAGTAAATAGTTGGCTGCCTCAATATTCTTGTTTTAGAAAAGGATCATGTAGGCATTATTTCCAAGAGCATCAGTAGCATTTTTATCCAGGTCTTTGGCTACAATTAACTCTTCATAAAATATCTATTTCATATTTCATATTTCGAAAAGTGGTATATAAAAATGTTTACATTTTCTTGAAACTATAATCTAATTAAACAAGAAAGAACTATTTACTGTTTGAAATCGTTTTTAAACGTATTCGTGATCAGAATCAGGAGTTTTAATGTCAAATCATCACATTAATTCACATCCAAACCCTTGGATATTAAAAATCTTAACAAAGATGGACTCTGTAAAGAAGGAACTATATAATGGATGCTAGATTTTCTACAGTTTTGTAGCTTCTATTGATTCTATAAAATGTTAAAGAAGAATTTCTCTTACAGCTCCTTTGCTTATAAAAATAAAAAATAAATAAATATCTAGGACAAAATTGAATTTTGTTGAAGCAGTTCTTAGTAAATAGCTCTACACTCAGAAACTTTCTCGGCTGCTAATTTATTTTATTCCCTTGTTAATGGAATAATCATATTACAAGAAAAGAAAAACTTTATCTTCATAATTTATTATAAAATTAGTTGACAATATTCTATAGGTTTTAATCTTTGTCCTTATTATCTCTGAGTTTGCATGCCTCTGGTATATTCATTTCATCTGCCAGAAATGTTGCATTAAAGCCGTATTGATTAATATCAGCTCCTTATTTCAGTAGGATTGAGATGAACTGATAGAGTTTTTATGTGAAAAAGGTTTTGAATAGAAAAAATAAATTCAATAAATAGATGCTTCGAACATTTAGTTGCGCATTCAATTTCACTTTTCTTTTCAAGAATAAGCTCATTCATTTTCGCAGTCACTTTTTAAGTAGTATCGACTTTACTCGGTTTGATGGTTGTTTCAAATTACTGATTTCCATAATAGACTAAGTATGAGCACATAAATTCTATCTCATTAATCGACTTGCACTACTCATAAAATTTCTCTCTTTCGGGGCAATTATCAAAAGTTCCAGTGGCTTCATAATCTTCTGTTAATTATGCTTCCCTCTTTTTTAAAAGATAAGTCTTAATTTTATCAGCACTTTTGTAAAATAAAGCAGAAATCATTTAAAACTTTGTCTAAGTGCTTGCTGGTTTCTTAAAGCCACTTCTAATACTGTATTACCCTAAATGTTCACTCCGTTTAAATACTCTTCCTTGATAGTGGAAGAATCTAGAGCCTGTCTAAATACTTTTTCAGTCATTAATTTATAGTAATCAATTTGGAATAACAGCTCAGGTCTTTCGTTTAGATCAACAGCTTTTATGAAATAAGGAAGCAAATAGTAAGCTTTTCTGTGAGAGCACAACATCAAGATTAATATTTAATAAATTAGTAATAAAAAACTTTGTCAAGAAGAGATTTCCCATTCTTATCCAATTAATCTATTTTGCATTTTTGATGGTTTACTAGGTAATCTATTATTTTTGAGTGCATATTTTGCTAAGCTTCTATTCTAGCTTTTAAATCTTCTGGAGTAATACTGTGGATTTAAATCTTTTCTTAGTAGACAGGTAACTTTGAAGTTAACGAATAGAATAGACAGGACTTGCCATTGATATCTACTTAATGAGGATCCGCACCCTTACTTTCTATAAGGAACTTTATATACTCGAAATTCTCCTCTGAAATTTGCTAGATTGAATAGGAGAGCAGACTCATTTTTTAGTCATCAGTTCCATTAAACTACTGAAGAAATATTTAAGAAATAAATTAATTTCTCGAATTTAATATCTACTCCATCTTTAGAGAGCAGTAGCTTAACTATAGACTTATGATTTTTTAGCATGGCAACTAGAAGAGGAGTATATCCCCATTCGTTTTTGCAGTTGATGTCTGACCCAGCTTTCAATAAAAGCTCTATGCAGTCGATCCATCCATAAGCACAAGCAAAGTGAAGTGCATAATTTTTAGAGTTGTCAGGATAGTCAATAAATGCAAGGTGTTGAATCAAAAATGAAGCGATTTTGGAATGGCCATTTCTCACTGCATAAATGAGAGCATTTCGCTGGAATTTATCAAGTAGGTTGACATTCGCTCTCATAGTCTTCACCAAGTAAACAACTGTTTCATAGTTTCCATAAGCAGCAGCATACATTAGAGGTGTCATTTTATTAAAACCTCCTGGTGCATCCACGTGCTGCTTATCAAATCTGCATAACGCTCTTATACAGTCATTATATCCTAACTTACAAGCTACATGAATAGGATAAAGACCTGAGTCGTTTTTGTAATAAATGGAATCTTCGTCCTCTTCAAGAATGATCTTTACATTTTGAGGTCTGTCACACTGAACCGCAATAAAGAGTGGAGTTTCCTTTTTGACATTAGCAAAGTTAACATTAAAATCTCTAGCAATCAACAGCTCCAATGGTCCAGTTGATTCACAAGCCGCTGCGTAATGAATGCTTTAGTTTTAGTCATTGTCAGTTATAAACTTATGATTTACATTAGCAGTTACCATATTGAGGAGCCTTTTCAAAATATCCAAGTTTGGATTTAGTGCAGCTGTATGCAATGGGACTATTCCTTGGAAACCATCAGCAGACTTTACTACAGATAGCTTATTAAAGTTTTAGGGCAAGCCCTAAATATCTTTAGCAATTAAGGTAGCATGCATTAACTCATTCACTTTATAAATAGGATCTTTCACAAAGAGACCTATAATCTTTTCAGCAAACTGAACTTTCCCATTCTTAAGCAGCTTATTTGTTAGAGTATTAATCCAAAATCCTTTCTCCTTTTCGTCGAGGGAGAATAATTTTTCAATGTGCTCAAATTTTAGATTTGGCATCCTTACAAGTCTATCTATAAAATACTGATTTTTTAGGTAGGCCTTAATTGAATTCTCTTCGACAAAGGTTTCTTAAAGGAAAGCTTCATTTCCAGCTCTATTTCCTCTGGCTGTTAAACTCTTCTAATCTCAACTCCATACGTGTCTTCACTGACGAAGCCAGTGTCAAATTTAGACATCAAATAAAAATATGGTAACGGCTATACGCGTTTTTATGAATACAGCTTCTCATCGAACTTCAATAGGATAAAAATCTATCAATAATTAGCATACTTATTATAAGATGTCTAAACCTCTCATATCATCGTTATAGAATACCCATTCAACTGGAGTCCATTTATCCTCAGGCCCCCAAGCAACTAAGAAAGTACTATCATCAAATAAATTTTATAAGTCTCAATGATCTATATATCATCTAATACATTCCATTACATCCTTTAAATTTTAATTTATAAAAGAATGTATTTGCCAATTATTTATATTTAAAGTTAAGATATTGGAAATTAAACTTATTAAAGATTGAATTTTCATTTAAATTAGAAGTTTCTCATTATAGATTAAATCAAACCTATAATTGCTTTGCGACTAGCCAAGCATTTTTCCAACAGTTCATGATTTTTAGTAATTGCAGCCCTAAGTACATTTCTGTTAGCACAATTGACGCAGCAGTCAGAGTCTATCAAATCCAAAAGTGGTGAGCTTTTGCAAGGCTCTTCGACCTACTCAGATTAAAAATCATCAGGATTAGGAGTAACTTTCAGATACTCTTCAGGTATATCCTTCTATTTTTTGGCACTCATCTTTGGCATTTGAGGCTTTGCGTTTTAAGGACCTTTGGGTTTACTCACCTTAGGCTTCTTTTTCTTTTCCTCAAGGTCACTTTCTAGCATTTCAAGATCTTACTCCTCCTTCTCTTTAGCTTTATTGTCCAGTAAAGCCATCTATCTTGCAGTGGTTCTTTTAATCTCAGGCTTCACTATTTCATCATCACTCTCATCTGCATATTTGCCTTTGATTTTGCAGCTTGCTTTTATTCTCTCTATTTCTTTCCTAGTAGTGGAGCTTACTTGCTAGGTTAAATTAAATTGAATTTATATTAATGAATCTAATATGAAATTAATTGCTAAAAAGGTTACTTCTTCTAAGCTTTTTAAATAGGTTTCTTCTGAACAGGTTTTTCTTTTTGCTCTTCTATAACTGCTACATCACTTGGAGGTTACATGACCTTTTGTTATTTGATTGCTTTGGTCTTTGCATTTAAATGAAGCTAAAATAATTTCCACTTTCTTAGCTCTTCTGTATTACCTTTGAAGGCTTCTTACTGTTATCTTCTTTGGTTTTACTTGCTTTGCTTGCTATTTCTTCTTATCAGTTACCTTTTTTAGTACTGGTTTCTAAGCGGATTTCTGATCAGATTTCTGATTAGCTGGCTTTTTATTCTTCGCTATGGCTTTGGTCTTTTATTCCTTAGAAGGCTTGGATTTATCGCTCTACTTAGACCTACTCAAATATTAATTAGCACTAAATATATTTAAATTTTAGGAGAGTTAAATGTTATTAGATTACTATTTTATATGACCTTTAAGTGATTAAAATGATAATATATTTCTTGAAAGACTATAATGATAATTTCTATATATAGCACGTATGATAACAAAATTTATAAATAAATTGTATCTTAGCAATATTTAAGATGATATGTAAAAGAATACGCTGAAATTTGGTTCGCTTAAGCCTTTTGCGACTTGGGTTTTGGTTTTATATCTTTTGCTGGCTTTTAAATCTTGTTAGCAATATCTTTTGCCATGGTTTACGAGTTCTTGTTTTGTATTTTAATTAATTATAATTCTTCGAGTTTCTTCACAATTTATACTCCGCCCATATTAAAATGCCAAATGTGAAATTATAATCAATTTAAGAATTTAAAACTATAAAAAGAAAAAAAGAAGCATATTAATAAGCTAAAGAAATAAGAGTAATATAAAATTTTTAAAAATAAAGGAAAGTGAGGAAAATTGATTTTATCTAAATGATTAGCCAATAATAAATTACTCTTAGATTTCTTGATTTTTATTTAAAAATAATCAGCTTTAAATATAATATTTACACAAAAATAGTAAAATACCAAGCCCCTGTTTTTCTTTCCGAGATTTATTTCATGGCAAGTCTTATTCTTATTTATCAAACTCGAGATTCTCATTAAGTTTTGCTTTTAAAATGAAATTAATCATTTCAAAATATATTTTAAATTCCTGGAGAAAATTATTTTAAAGAAATATTTTAAACATGAAATCAATATTACTCAGTACTGAAAATACCTATTCTTTTAATTGATATTCTACTGAAACATATTCAAGCTCTAAAGCATTATTGTATAATCTAGCCTTCTCCAAGTGTAGAAAGCTTCCATCTTTAGGTAATCTTCCTTAAATCTCAGTCCTTCTTTGATTTCTATCATTCTCCAAATTTTATTCCTACATAGTTATAAGATCTTCTCTGCTGATACATTTAATCTTACTCTGGGCTGAAGGCATGCTCAGCTATATTTATCAAAATACACAAAAAATCTTATCATAGACTTCTTGATTATGAACATATGAAGCTTATTTAGACCCTCAGCTTTTTGCTGTATGTTTTTTCTCTTCATATTTGAGTAGAGTTACTATTCTTTAGGATTTATCATTTTCTATGAGGCATCTGGAGCCATAGAGTTAAGTCTATCTAAGCTTGTGGTATAGCTGAGTTGATGAGAAGAAGATGATCCACTTTGAGGTTTCTTAACCTCTGATTAAAATAATTTACAGGAGGCCTCACATTAGATATGTTTTGGAAATTCTGTTTCAATTTATCAGTAGGTTGATTTATACTTGTATCTTATAATTGAGACTTATTTGACTTGTTTAAGAACATTTTGAACTTCTCACTGTTTTCCTTGGATCTTTGCTTAGCAATCTTTCTTTCTTATGCAGATTTTGACTCCGATCTTTTATAAGGAGAAAATATTTAATTGTAATCTTGTTGATGTAGCATTAAGAAAGTTTGACAGGTTCTAATTTGCGCTGAAGTTCTATCTATTCTTGCTTCTAGGTTTGCTATTCAAAGTCTATTGAATAATTTGTTTCGAACTTCCTTGTTTATTGGTGTTGATTTCATCTATTTCTGGGGACAGGTTCAAGTTCTCGAGGGCTTAGCAACTACATAAACAAATATAAGTTATTTAACAACTTAGATTAGCTTTAATTCTTTATCAAATTTTGCAGATTTTCCTCTTCAGATGACTTTCTAGGATTGGAGATCATTTACTAACTGCACTCGCTATCACTCATAAGCTCCAATTTATAGCAAAGAGTATTTATTTAAGGCTATGGTCGGAAAGGTTGATCAACAGGCATCTCATAATCAAGCCTATTTTTAGTAAGAGTTATCTTCTAAACTTCTTCCTTAACTTCATCCTTGAAAATCTTTTTCTAACTCAGTTGCTGATTTGGAGTACGCTACTTTACTTTCTAAGATCCTTTCATACTTTTTCTCTTTGATTAGCTTTGCTAATTTTACTGCTGACTAGAATTTGAAGATAGATACTTATTAAGATGCTTATTTGAAGAGCTTGCTTTTGAGTTTCTAGACTATCTCACACCTCCAGCTTTACTTATCCTCTACATGTAAATATTTTCCGACTCTACTTAATCATTTGCCTTTTGAGTGTTTTGTCTGCTGCTTTCCTGCAGGGACATATTTCTCTTCTTTGATGGAGATATTTCACAGTCGAAATTCGATTGCAATTAATTCTGAGGGAAGTATCCATAATCGTCATAAAGTCCATTGGAATCTGCATCGTTCTAATTATATCGTCCTGTGTTATTCTACTGCTTTTTATTCGATTCAAGATTTTGATACTGACTGCTATCTTCATCCTGCAAGAACTAGATTAAACTATTCTTGAAAGTCTCGTCTTACTGCTGATTGGTTTTACCTCTATGAAGAGGAGCAATCTGAAAAATCTCAAAGTTTCCAGTACCACCCTCTGGTGAAGACTAATTATCATATCTGTTTTTCCTTGTATTACTTGCACTCCTTGTTGCAAACAGGCTATCTCTTTAAAATTGCTATGTTGGTCTCTGCTGCTAATTAGGTATGAGACTCATTTTGGGTTTTATTACGACCATCTACTCTGAGGAGTTATTAAGCTCTTGGTTAGTGTCTAAGTTCAAGCGCTCATAGTCATAGTATAGCTCTTCTTCCTCTTATTCGTCTAATTGAGAGTATCTGAGATTCTTTTAACTAGTAACTGATCCTGAATTTGATTTACTATGATGACTCATTATCTTTCTCTAGCTTGAGACTGACTTGTCTAGCAATAGAGCTCTAATTTTAACCTGGGGTAGGTGGAAGCATAAACAAGAGCTCGACCTTTTTCTTCTTTGCACTATTCTCGACTATGTTGCATATAGTTCTAGGAGGTAGGGGTGGAGGTTAGCTCGAGATCCTCTATTTCTCTTATCTTTAACTTTGCTATTAGGGAACTTTTATCCAGTTTTAAAAGGCTCTCTGTAACTGATTCTTTTAAGTTTTAAGCACAAACATTTAAAGCATGTTGAAGGCGATACTCCATCTAGCTCTTTGAATGGCCACTATTTAAGACATGTTATTTAGCTCATCGAAATAGCACTTTTAAGTTTTCTTAAATTAGAAATCTAGGACTTGAATTCCAAACTCGTAAGCCTAAATTTTAAGAGCCTTATTTTTCCATCTGTAAAAGAATTCTCTATCCCTCTAAGTTTCTCTACAATTTGGCATATTTTAGAGGCAGAGGATAATTTGCTGATAGTTTTATTGATTTTATCCTACTGATCTATTTAATTAGAGTGTTTTAATATGCTAAGAAAGGATATTCTCATGTTATTTTAAAGCATTTTCTCTAAGCTCTCTACTATTTAGGAGGCTTTCTCATTCTCTGAATCTTCTTTGCTCTTATTCAAGTTGATTTTTCATGTTTTGCTTTAGCATCAATAAACTTTTGATCTTCATCCTTTTCTCATTTGAGTTCATAATTGAATTCACAAGTTTGCGCAGGTACTACTCCTTAATTATCTCCCTCTCTCTTTGTTGTTTATTATTTAGGATGCTTAGTTTCCATTTGATCAAAGCTCTTTGCTTCTCTTTAATAGATAGCGCTTTAGTAAATCTGGTCATCTTTTTTATAGCTTCAGTTACTCTTTGTTGAATAATCTTTTTCGAGTTAGAGAATGTCTCAACTTTTTCAAAAGCATCATTTAAGATTATGAAGTTTAATTGAGACAAGCACTTAAGAAATCTTTCTTAAAGATTCTTCTTTTTGAGATATTTAATGATTGGATAATATCCATTTCTCGAATGAATTATTTCTTATTGCAATCAAGTTCAACATTTCAAGCTTAGCAAAAATGTCCTTTAGCTTAGTTATGCGCATAATGAAATTTAGACTATCCTTCTATCTATGCCTTTATATAATTCTTCTAGTTTTTTTATTGCTGTAATCCTTTTAGATTAGGTTTTTAAATTAATAAAAGCCTTTAAAGAGCAGAAGCTTGCATAGATTCGAAAATATTTACGCAATTAGAGAGGGCTGCTTTCTAAGAGAGTTCTTTTTATTTCTTAGCTTGAGAGTATATTTTCATCTTTGCAAATGCTTGCTTCAAATTTTGATTAGATGTTTTAACTGCATTTTTTATCATAGATTCAAAGACATTTTCTGTAATTTAAACCTGAAAATGGCAGAAGCTTGCTAGATTAAAATATTTAGCAATTTGAAGGTCTTTCTAAGAGAGTTCTTTTTACTTCTTAGCTTAAGAGTATATTTTATTTTCAAATCTTGTCAAATTTTGATTAGATTTTAATAATTTTTTACAAGAAAAGGGTGGGCTCTAAAATTTATTTCCTCCATTTTCCAAAAGAAGCTTATGTCAGAGTTTTGGTAAATTTATGATCCATTTTTGTAAATACTGAAGATAAAGAGCATCTAATTTTTGCTTGAGTTTTGATTTGATTGAAGGCAAGTGAAAGTGACGCCCAAACTCTATTGATCATTATTTATTCGAGCTTGCTGTGCTTGATTATTGTTTACTCTAGGTTGAATTTGGTGAGTTCCTAACTCATAAGGGTTATAGTAAGCTATTTCCAGGCATCAAATCTGTATTAAATTGAATAAAATATTTGAGAGTTCTACTCTGATTAACCGAGAGAAGTAGCTTTATTTTCTTCACACTTTAAACTTTCTACAGTGACTTTTGCTTTTCATTAACAGTTTCTCTACTCCAATTCTTGAGAGCACGTTCAAGGCTTTTAGATTCTTGGATTTTAAGATTCTGAGAAATATTTTTGAATAGAATCTTCATTGCTTTCTTTTGGTCTGAACACTTTCTCATATGGAAGTTAAGGCACTGAAAACCTACTTTCTATAGAAACTTAGTGCCTATCTTGGCCATTCTATTAAGCTATATAGTTGCAAGTTAGTTTCTCTAGTCTATATATTCATTGCTAAGTAGCTCAACTTATTCTCTGTAGGGATCATTTCTAATACAGAAGCCTATGATTTCTTTCATTGCATCTTTCTTAGTCATCAGCACCTGCTCATTCAAAAGATTAGTGAACTTTATTATTTTGTTATCAAATGCAAAATTAAATAAAGCAAGAAGGAAGGTAATTTTCCTAAGCTTTTGGAACTTCTTATTCAGATATTTGAGGTGTTTCTTTTTCAAATGATGGAGAATAATCTATAGACCTAGATTCTTTTACTGCTTAATATTTTCACCCTTTAGTTCATTAGATCGTTCTATAAGACTAACTAGGGCCTGCTTCTAGAGTTAGGAGGATTTATTTTTCAGAATTTATTGGAATCTATGCAAAGCCTATTTTTGCTATTTCTTGAGTTTGACCATATCTTATTCTTTAGCCCTTAAATTCAAAGAAATATAGTTATGAAGAAAATGAATAACTTTTTACTATTTTGTCCATATAAAATAAATCTATTTATGTCATTAAATTTTATTTAGAGTGTTTCTAATTTAAATTATTTTAAATTAGAGTCTACCCAATTTTAAAAAGCCTACCTTAGGAATTAATTTTATCTTTGCATCTTAATTTCCAAAATAGTTCTTATTTTCGTAGAGGCATTGATTTTAGTAGAAGATTGCATGAACTTAGTGAAATAAGCTCTCTTAATGATTTTTTCCTTTAACTTTCTGAGATGCATAAATTTAGAATACTGGATCTAATTTAAATCGAAAATAAATTATGTTAAATTTCTGATTAGCTTAACTATGACAGCCTTTTTGAATTCACTTTATAGCTTTCGAAGCACCAATACTAGATTTTCAGTGTTCTTAAAATACGAAAGTCTCTTCCTCTCTAGATCTTCTTGCTCTTGGATCTTCTTTATCTCGTCTAACTGATTATTAAGGGCTAATTAAATTATTATAAAGAGATATGGATAATAATAAATAGTAATTGTCTCTGCTTGATCTTAATCATATTTTGTTGTTGCAGAAGTTATTTAGTTTTCTCAGCGGAATCTCTCCTCTCTTCGAAAAGTACTTCATTTTAACTAAGGACAAGCATTTTTCCAATGGGACTGTCCTGAAACTTGCTATCTTTGCTTGAACTATCTTGGATCATACTCATCCATTATATAATATAAAACGCTATTGAAAGAATAATTTTACTATAAAATGAAAAAATCTTTAAGACTAGATTTTGCTATTTTATAGAAAATATTCAAAAAATGTATTTTCATAATAAATATATTGGACATTTCAAATAATTTTATATTTAGGATATTAATCCTTTCTGAGTAGTTAATAGACGATGATTTAGGAGGTGTATCATGGCTAACGTTTTGCATCTTTTCTGCAGAATATATAACATATATAAAGGATTTTGTTTATTATAGAAGAGGGAAGTTATTCTTATTGAAGACTATTCTAAAAATTTAGGCTTTAAATAGAAGAGTAAGCGGCATGCTAGTTCTTTTGAAGCCTTTGAATTACCATAGGCTAACTCTCAACTATAGGTTCTTAATCCTTATTTGAAAAGTTGATTCCCAATCTCATCTTTAACTCTTCTAACTTATTAAGAGGTCTCGAAATGTTTTAAGTTTTACTGTTTGAGGTTGGCTAACTCAAAATCCCTTCCTTAGAGTTCTAATTAGGAGAAAACACGTGGATCAAGTTACTCTCACCTGGCTCTTAGTTTTCTAAGTTGTTAAACTCAAGCACCTGCAAATTTTATTCATCTGAGCCAGAAGGAGATGGTTCTAATTCCTACTGATCATCACAAAGGATAGTGTCGGCTTGCCCTTTATTCACAGCCTGCTCGGCCTTTAATCCTCCCGGTTAGAACTGATTCATGATAGAATTGAGCTATTCCTTCAGCTTGTTCTTTCTCTCTTACTTAAATTATAATACTACTGATCAGGCTAAAAGCTCTCAACAGATTCCCTTAGGCTCTCATTCGAGTTTATATTGATTTTCCTTAAAGCTAAAGTCTTGATCTCAGATGAGTTTAAGTTTGCAATGCTTGGGTTAGCGCTTCACTTGAGTAAGGATTACTAGGACTGAAAGCCAGGCAAGTTCCTTTTAAAGTCAGGAGAATTCTAACCTCCGTTTGAGTGTAAGTTGATACCTTCTCTTAAGTTTTCACTGCTGCTGTTGTAACCTGAATTATGTTCAAGGCTTCCTTTCCTTCCA
The DNA here is from genome assembly GCA_027382625.1 of Tetmemena sp. SeJ-2015. Taxonomy (NCBI): domain Eukaryota; phylum Ciliophora; class Spirotrichea; order Sporadotrichida; family Oxytrichidae; genus Tetmemena; species Tetmemena sp. SeJ-2015. The sequence goes on from JAJKFJ010022516.1 coordinate 27,480, forward strand.
AACGGATTTTCACTGAATGACATTTCCACGATATCTGGCTATCTTTGGATTCCATCTAGTCTGCTTTTACTTTCACCTTCAAATTTGAGTCTTGTTTTTGCATCATTCTTGTTTCCTTGTAAACTACCTAGTTACAAGTAGGAGGCTGTTTGCTTTTTTATAGCAGGCTTGATGATTGGAGTCTCTTCGTGCTTTTAGCTGGTCTTGCTAGAAATAGCTGTCGAGCACTTCTTGATCTTCATTTATATATTCTGAATTACTCTGTGACGGTGAACTCTCTTAAGTTTATTCTTGAATTGGGAAATTAATGTCTAGATTCATATAAGATATATATCAAAGATGGAGATAATAAGTATAATAGTAAATATTTTTTATCTTAGTTAAGATTGGAAAAATTTAAGATTTTTAACTTAAATAGGTAAGAGGAAAACACATACTATTAACATCAACTTATAAAATAATTCTTCTATCAATAATTTAACAGTAAAACAATAATTATGATTCTAAAAATGCCTGGTCTGATAATTCTCCTTGTTGTATGCTTGCATATCAGGTTGTAGTGCGAACAGTCTCTAGCTTTCATTAAGTTTTTCCTCCTCTTCCTCTTCCTAATCACTGTTGTATCTATTGTTCTCAGTCTTCTTGGCTGTTGATCCTTGAGACCCGTCTGATCTCTACCTGCTGCCTGAATCTATTCTAAACTCTTGCAGCTGAACAACTTGATACCTCCCTTATCTGGAAGAGTTTTCACCTTGGTCTTGCCTTGGCTGAGTAAGGTTTTCAAGATGTATATCTTCCTTTCCTGGAGTCTCGTACAAAGAATTGTTAGACACTTACTGTAAGTTCTCAGCAGGCTGATGCATATATAAACTGTCTTGAGAGTTAGTGTAGATGATATTAATTAAAAGTTATAAATCCTAATGAGATATATACTTCCATTTTTCCACCAATATTATTGTCATATTTAATTATAAATATGTCCAAATACTAGTGGTGAGGATCAATTTGATTGATTTCATATTCGTAGAGGCTATCTTGGATTCTTCTTTTCCTTTCTTCAAACATCTTTCTAAACTTTTAGTTGTGCGACTTTTCTTGATTCTCCTGAGTTGACAGTATCTCTATAATCTCCTTGCCCCTCAAATTTACTATACTGGAGTTATTCTCGTCTCCAAACCTCCCTAATCCAAACTGTGAGTCCTGTTCTTCAACTGAGCTCTCCCTTGATCCCCTTTTCTAACCAAATGTTCTCTTTGAGTTATAAGGGCGCATGAGCTCGAAGATTTCTCTTCTCTGTCTCATGATATCGTCGCGCATAACTTTGCGCTGCATCTCTTCAAACACATTGCCTATGTATTTGTAGATTCGATTGATTATCAAACGCATGGCGTCTACCTTGTAAGAAGCTATCTTCTCAACTCTGTCTGCTCTCCCCTAGTCTTTCAAATTTGGATAAAGAAGAAAAATAATTCTAAGGATTATGACTTTGCAGGTTTTAAGGCATCTGTCCGTACTTAAGCAGAAGTGCTTCTCGATTTAGAGGCACTGATATCTGGTTAGTCTAAGGACGTTTACTCTAAAAATTTATTCTAAGATTAAATAATGATCTTTGACTGATTCATCTTTTGATGAATTCTCTAAAATTGCTAAGTAAGATTAATAAATAGATCCTTTTTACCATGAGGTCTAGTGAGAGAATTGTTATTTGAAAATATGTTTTAGAGTTAAGAGTATGCCTTCCCATTAAAGTTCATATTACCCAGAGGAGCGGAATAATCGCCTGGGTTGTATACTTTGCCAACAATTCCATCCTAATTCTCTAAACTGGCTTAAAAAGAAGTTAATTTATAAAGACTTGGGAATACTCTTGAGATTAAGAGTACTCATTTCTGTGATCTTAATTCTCAACGAGGAATTTATTTCTTCTTTGAGGATTCAGGGTATGTTCGTGTTATGAACCTTTGATCATTTTAAATTATTTTAAATTTTAAATTCAAAGCTTCATAGTTATCTCAAGTAATTATTTAAATTAAATATAGAGCAATTTTCAGTTAGTGATAAGTTTATTAAATTTAGATATTGAAATCCTAAGAACGAATAAACTGTATAGACTCATCATTTTATCTCATAGTACTGAGACTCAGGCTTTGTTTGAGTCCTCAGACATTGAGAGAACATCATTGGCACAGTACTTTTAGTTATTATTATAATCTTCACTGTCAATTATATGAAAACTTAAATTTATAAAGAATCTGTCATCACTATTGGAATAATTATTTTTCTTGACCTTTACTGATTTTCTTTACATATTGTTTTTATGCTTAGTTGGGCTTGTAGTAGTGAGTGGCATATAAGGAGAGGCCTCCTTAAAATTTCCTCTTGGAGAATAGTTTCTTTGTTCAATTGCCTTCTTTTTAATATAGCTGCCAATTTAAAAAAATCAATTCAAATAATAATTAAATTAACAAGGATAAAATGATATGTAGCTCAACTCTATCATATTTTAAGTAAATTAAAGCCATTCGATTAAGTTTAGAATTCTAAGAATGCTTTTTTTCCTTGGTACTTTAGTGTGGGAATGCTCAGCTTTGAGTATAAGTGTCAAAAGATTATTCTGAAAGTAGGTGCTAAAAAGAAAATTAAAGAAGAAAGTAATATTATTTTTAAAGAGATATTGAACAAACTAATGATTTGAAGTGTATCTTTAATTTTAACGCCACTAGCGCAGACCTCTTATTATTTTAGCCAATCATCAATTTTAATTAAATTTTACACTATAGTGTAAACTCTGTTCTCCTCAAGTGACGGATCTGATGAAGATAGAGGCTCCCCATTGAATTAGAATCCGCCGTTTACCCCGAATCCATAAGAAATTGCATGGCCAATATTTTTATCAGCTTAAGGAAGTTGCTACTCAGATTTCGCTTTCAAAGATTATTGCTTTCCTTCTTATCCTCCTGGCATGCTAATAGAGTAGGGTGCTCTCAAATTTTAAGTCGTCCACTTTTAATTCAAATTGTCGTTTGTATCGTTAAAATTTAGAGTCTACTCAAAGTTCATCGTGTTCTTTGACATCTGTATTTCATCATAATTATCATTGCTATCATCAGATTCATCTTTGTCAAATTTTAACTAAAGAGGATAAAATTAATCTTATGCTTTGGCAGTTTGCTTAGTCTTCTTCTTTTTGGTTTTCTTGGCCTTCTTTTTCTTCTTAGATTTATCTATTGAAGGCTCTGCTAAGTCCGCATTTTAATCGTAGTCATTTCTTTTTTGATTTTAATAAGGACTCTTGTCTGTATCTGAAAGTCTCATTCCACTGTCATCCTCATTTCATAATACTGAACCTATAAATATTTATCCTCATCATTGATAGAGAACTCTTTAACTTCTTTGACTGCCTTCTTCTCCTTAGAGGACTTTGAAGCACTAATATTTGACTTTGAAGGGGCATCTCTTCCATCTAAATCGACTATATATTCTAAAAAATTTTTACTTTTATAAATGATTTGAACCTCCTGATCCCGTCTTTTAGAACTGAGTAGCTACTACTGTATCTAACTCCTCTTCGGAACTGTCTTTTATGTCTTTCATCCTCTATACTTGACCATCATTCATAAGCGACTTGTCCTTATGTATATTTTAAATCTTTTAACTGAACTCATTAAAGGATGAAGTAGTACCTTCATTTATATTAAAACCATTATGCAATCTATATAATCCATTTAAACCCGATTTTACACTATTGGATAGGAAGCCAGCTTCTTCAGTAAGTAGCCATTCTTTTAATCTTTTTACTGAACTTTAGAGAAGTAGCTTAAAAACCATCTAAAATTAGCATGTTGCAAGAACATTCCCTATAATTGTGGGATTTGATAAATCAGTAAACTTACATTTTTTTGAATTTTTTTTGCTGCAATAATTTGCCCACAAGGAGCGCTTTCATTACCAAATTTTAACACAGATGAAAAGAGGTCAGAAGGCTTTACAGAAGAAACTCAAAGGTTTTTGAATAATCGAGGCTAAACGTAAAATATCATGATACTTTTGCATATTTGCCTTTGAAGGATCAGTTATGATGGACCCTCTGATCCCTGTTTCTTTTGATATTTGAGTTTAAATATTCCTGCCTCCATAGTTGCTGCTTGACTTGTCAGTTTTTTTCGTGAGTGCCTGAGACTTTAGACTTCCTGGATCTTCTTTCCTTAACAAAATCTCCATCAGGCTCGTCGTAGCCATTGACAACCTCAATTTAGTTAAAGTCATCATCCATATTCTTAACTGTCTTCTTTCCCTTTTACTTCAAAGGATTGCCTGTCTCATCAAGCACATTAGATTTGTCGTTATCATAATATAATAAAGGAAATATCTCCTTGATTGATTGGAGTGTCTTCATAGACTTAAGAGTAGACTTTTTGATTAGAGTTATTTTGAGGATTTGTGGATGAGAAAATTCTCTTGAACAGACTTTCACTTTGGCGCTCTTCTGTTCCAAATTCTGCAAGCTTTATTGCACTCATTGAACCAACTTTAGTATTGAAAGTTGTAAAGCCAGACATGCCTAGTGCCTCTTATAGTATATAATTGATTAAAATTTTGAAATTGAGTTAATTAAAACAAGACTACAAAGATCACATAATCTTCTAGTATTAATCTTAACCACCAAACTATGTTGAATAATCAACTATCTTTTCTTATTAATAGATGTTGTCCAAGACTTATAATATGCGGTGCGAGCTCTTTCTTATTTCTTGAATCCACTAAGCCAAGCAAACTTCCTCTAGATCTTTCATCATTTTAAGAGCTGACAATGGAGTCTATACGCTTTACTTTCTTTTAGATAAAGGTAGCAAATAATCTAAAACAGATAAAGTGTGTACCTCTTACAATACTTGGAATCAATTGGCCTAGATATAAGTAAATCTCCAACCACTCCATCAATCTCTTGTATGAGGCTAATACTATCAGCAAATATGACATTATTGCTCATTGATTAAGACTCCATTTTTATAACGTAAGTTGCTCATCGCTGATTTCCCTAAAATATTTAAAATGAGCGAAAAGAGTGCGAGTGTTCATAACCTACCTGGAGGCATAAGCCATTTTTTTGCCTCTAAGACTTACTAGTAACAAAAGAGCTATTTTTACTATAAGTTGCCCTGTCAGAGTCAACGAGCTCAAAAATGCTTGATAAAGAGGGTGTGCTAGTATGCTTCAGTTCAATGGATTACTTTGTTGGAGGTGAGTCATGGGTGGTGTAATGAGTTGACATATGTTCAAAGAGGTGATTATTCTATTTAATCAATTACAATAATTATGACTTTACTGGGTTACTCCTTAATTCCCTTCAATTTTTATATTTTCAAATAAAATATAACTTATTAAAAATTTTATGAGAAGGTTTCTTCATTATTTATAAATACGCTATCAATTATGGCTCAAATATGATTGCGTTATCGGGGGTAAGATATTTAAAATGCAGATTAGAAGAAGGTGGCTGGAGGAGTCCGGGTGGCCTACTGGCAACGGTGGGGAATTTGATTTATTAATTATAGGCTCGAATCTCTTTATTTCATAAGTTTAATTAATTAAGCAATTAACAGATTATCTGATCTCGTTTAAAGAGCGATCCTGTCATCCATCTGAAAAATTTGGAAAAAATCATCAAGAGTTCGGAAATCCCAACTAACATAAAAATCAGAAAGGGAAATCAAAATCAGATGAATTTATAGGCTGTGAGGAGGCGAAGTGTGTGATAGCTTTCAATAATTTGTAATAGAGATGAGTTGGAATTCTTCCATTATAGAAATAGAATTAAGATAATAGTAAAAATAATCAGATAATAGAGAAAGCAATAAATAATAAGGGCTTGGGGGGTTATTTTAATCTCTTTTTTTTTACCAATTAACGATCATGCTTTCGTACTCATCCTATAGTAATTTACATTTATTTTTTTATCTACCTCGATTATTAATTAGAAGAATCTAAAAATTAAGTGAAAAAGAAGAAAATATTTTATCTTTTGCAGGTTTAAATAAGTATTTATGATTTGAACTTAAAGCTAAGAGCTCATATATATTTTCTTTGAAAAAATTTCAAGAATATTTTCTATTTTTAGAATAGCCATTATATTTATAAGTTAATAAAGCTCTTAATTTATTTATTTACTGTGAGAGTAGATTTTATTAGACTCTCTCACTTAAGATCGCAGAATAAATTGAACAAATTTGTTATTAAATTAAACTAAATAAATTAGGATACGTCTTATAAAAAAATTATAAATTATAAAATTAATCCTCAATAAAATTTCAAAATTAGAATCTCTTTATATATATGAATTTCAGCAATTTTTGAATGTGAAAAATAGGGGCGATGAATTTCAAACCCCCTCATTCTATTTATTTAGATTATACCTAATTGCAAATGATCACATACTATTAGTCTACAGGCTTCTAAAGAAATTATATAATAAAAGACAAATGCTTGAGATGCTCCTCCTTGAGTCTTTTGCAAATGATCTTCTTCAAAATACGAGCAACTTTCTTGGACCACTTCCATTTGAAGGTGTTTATCGCTACAAAGGACCAAAGCACGAGGAACCACGCATTTACGAAGAACACTATTATAATGATAAGATATTTGGTCATATCTGAAACATCTGCTTTCACAAAATATAGGCCCGCATAAAATGTAATCATAGAGGCTATTTGTTCTCTTTATTCTATTATGTTAAACACTGGAATCTCGTAGGGTTATAAAATTTCCTACAATTTGAATATGATTGCTAACATCAGCATATTAAAAATCTTTATAACTCAGTTAAATATAAGCATGGCATAGATAGCTTTGATATAATCAGGATAGAGAGACAAGAACACGTTGATGGAAACGATTGCAATTTTTCTGAATGTGTTAACGATTTCCCAGTAAAAATGCTTCCTCTTTAATCCTTAATAGAGCATTAAAAACCATAAAAAATGATAAGACCAACTAAAATATGATAAGAATACCTCAAAATTTACAACGTATAAATGTATAAATAATTTTTATCCTGCTCTATCTGAAGAAACTAAGGATAATTTAATGCTAAATTTCATTAGTTGCTTGATTTTAAGATGGAATTTTTTTTTAATGAGTGAATAAATTTGTAAAATTAATTACTAAAAATGCTAAACTGCAGACTGTACTCATTTGAAGCAGAGAGATAAAATTTCAAATTTCTAAAGTAATTTCCTATTATTTTTGTGATATTTTTTTTAAAAATATAATTTCTAAATTAATTAAGAGTTTTTTAGTTTAACGACTCTTAGTTGTATGTTGAAACTTCTTTTTAATGTATGAAAATGGAGTAATATAAAAATAAGAATAAGAGAATTTGATTAAAATAGAATCATAATTATTTGTTTCTAAATTAAATTTATAATGATATATTTAGAATTGGGTATTACATGCGTTATGAATAGACATACCATAAGTTCTTTAGGAAACTATGCTTCATAATTTATGTATCCGATTTTCTTGTCCCCGAATAAGAAGAAACTAATGAAAATTATAACTGAATCATCTGAAATAGAATTAATCAAGACCTTATTTATAAGTCACAACTTATTCTCACTCTCTTATCATTTAATTTAACTTTTGTTGCTTTTATTCTGTACTTGCTAAAAAATTCATCATCATTAAGCTTTGATCTGTTGAAATACATAATCGAAAATGCGAGCACTGGCATTCCAATGACCCACAATATTAGCATAGGGAGCCCCACCATCAAGAACCATCTTGTATGAGTACTGTTCCAACACTGAATTTATAGATCAGCAAGTAGCCATTATTCATTTTCCTCTATCTCAAAACAGTTCATCATTGAAAAAGCGTTCGAGGATAATATCAGTTTAATTTCTTAAAATTTGGAGCCTTTCGTTTTCATCCACTTTTTTTATGAAAAATATGGTAAAGGTAATTAAACTAAACTCTCCTAAAGAATATAGTCTTAAAAGCCCTCAAACCAGACTAGGCTAAATAGAAATTTATCATTTTTTTGGGTAAAAAATATAGTTGGGAGAGAAAGGAAACCAAAATTTTAAGGTCAAAGTGGTATGAGCTAGGAATATGACTACAATAATTGAGACGATTGAGTTTTTGCTAAATGCTTCTTTGTCTATTCTTTTAAGGAGATAAGCCACTCCCCAGAATGTGAAAATCAACAATAAAGCAAACAGAGGCAAAATCAGCAACATAAGTGCTTTCAAGAAGAAGGTAGGAGTCTAATTAGTCACGTCATTAACACCTGAATTAAACAGAAATATAATTTATTAACATAATATACAGAATTGTCGAAGAAACAGTCTAGTGAGAAGGCCGAGTCAGTTGACATAGCAATTCAAATCCCATAATATTATAAAAGTTGTGAATATTTTTATCCTATCTAGAAATATACAGATAATGATTTTCGGTAATTTTGAGTAGAAGTTTTATCAGTCCTGATTTACTCTCAGAACCTTGCCCAGGAACTTAATTGAGGCCGATCGCATAAACTTAAATGTGTAAATTTTTCCATAATCCATTTCCTCTTTCACCCGGGTAATTTGGGGTTTAATAATTCACAATTAATTCCTCTTTCTTTTCACGTTTTAGGTTTTGAATGATAGAAATAGAATCATAGAGGCCCTTTATTGACCCAGGCCAACCAAGATTGAAACTTGCAGCGTAAGACATAATTTGCAGATAGTTTGTGAACATTCTAGTCAGCACTGACAGATAGTTGGTTCCTTTTCTCTTTAAATTGAGGCTAAAGAATTTGATAAATTTATCTGATCAGAATTTAATTGCACAATAATTATTAGCCTTAGGTGATAACTTACAAAATAAGGAAACTCAGAGCTAAAATTAAGCTAAGACCTATTCCTACTAGTCTTATAGATAATTTAAAATATTAATGATTTAAATATGCTGAAATAATTAAAAAATTAAAGTAAAGTCAAATAAAAATAGTATTAGTTTTATTGTTACAAAATAAAATAATTCTATTAGTACGTTCAGTGTTTGATTCGGTGCACATTTTAAGCATTCTAAAACTTTGAATCTAAATAAAGAAATTACCATGCTTGTTTGTTCTCGTGTACATTACATCATTGTATCTGACACATGCATGACACAGATTTCCTCCATAGCCTCCCTCGCAGGCAGTAGGCCAAAGCTTTCCTTCTCCATCAGTCCAAGATGTGCCTCCTAAACATGCGGGTGAAAATAGACACTCATGGATCAAGCTACTCTGATAGTTTGCTCTCCAGTAACCCCCATCAACACTTATAATACTGCCTCCTGGACACACAGCATTTGTAGGACAGTTCAAGCATGTAGTTGCATTCAACTCCAATTAGAATTTTCCAACTGGGCACTAAATACACTTTTATTGCTGAAGTGCTTCACCAACGAGGCAGTCTCTGAAGTTGATTTAGATAGTCAAGTCTAGAAAGATAACTCCAATTTCAAATTTGCTTACTATTGAGAGAGCTGGGGTTTTTAATTCCATAAGCAGTGCTAATTAGAGAACTGTCATACTACTGTAAGACGATTTTCAAGTGCTCTCCAGTTCTGCCTGGATTTGAAAGAAGAGTAACTTAGTCAAACTGTGCCTTGCCTTAGTTGACAGTAAGAGTACTTGATCCCTAAACTTGAGTGGTTGATATGTTCAAACTTTGCATCTCAATTTTTCTATAGTGAAATCAGCATATTCTATAAGCTTACGTTGAGTTATCTATATTGATAATGTTGTTATAGTAGTCTCTCACCTCGACTGCAATTGGGTTTACGATGGTCTGTCCACTAACTTAGTTTGAGATGTTATTAGTACTTGTGATAACTAGTTAGTAAGCATAAGCAGATATATTCTCGCCATAAGGAGCAGCATTGTTTTAAAAGGTGATTGAATTGAGATCTAAACTAGGAGCATAGTAGTTATAATGCATTCAATTACAGTAAAACGACTTACTAGAATTTTAATAAAAATTATAATTGCTCCACCTTGAGTAATGCCCTTGTTTTATTTAAATTAGACCCCAAAAATGATAAGAAAGTGAGAATAAGTCGAGCTTAATAAATTTATTTTTTAGGGGAAGACACGAATAGATGATCGAGAGTAAGAAAAATGAAGTGAAGAGCGAGAAGAGCTTCTAAATACATGCGCTTTATTAAAAATTTGAGAATGAAGAATCAGGAAGAAGAGAAGAGATTAGTAATGCTTCTAAAGATTAATAATTAGTTTGAAACTTCTTATGATTATCATTCTGTTTTATAATGTTTGATCTCGGCCAGCTAAATACACTCTCCATTCCGTTCCTCCTGCTCCTTCAATTTCGTATTATTCACTTCATCTGATTCTTCCTTCCCTCAATTCTCTCTCTCGTCTCCATTTTTCCACTTGGTCATCTTTCTCAAAGCTCTCTCTTAGTATCTCAATGTGAAGAAATTAGTGTTGACGAACTTAAAGTTATGAGGGAGAGACGGAGTGGGGGAGAAGGATCTGTTGAAGTAAGGAAGGAGTATTAATCAAATGGAGAGTGTGATAAGCTGACAGAGATCAATTCTGCTATGAAAAATATTACCCAAAAAAGGCCAACAACCATTATGAATAATTTATTAATCTTTAGAAGCATTTCTAACTCTTTTTTAATTTTTAAATAACAGTAGCCAGCTTCTTATTTCTCTAACCTAAAAAATGCGCAAGAATATAGAATCTTTTCAATCTATTCAATTTATCGTTCATACCTGCAATCATCCAATAGTATCTTCCCTTAAAAATACTTGCAGTCATAGTCAAGCGTAAAATTAAGTGAATTTACCTAAATTATCTATCCTATTTCTATGTAACCTAACTCTTAGCTATTTGAGAGAAAGGAAACATTTTTAGTTATAAATCTCATCAAATTTTAGATGAGGCAGATTTAAAAGTCGAATTACGAAGATTTTATATTGCCTGTTAAAGGTTAAAACTCTTTTAGATTATCAAGATTAATAAAGAAATGATTCATATACAACTTAGTCTCACTTTATTGTAATGTTTTTGTAGTTTTGGGTGTTTCAATGTGCTCGAACTGACTGAATACTCGCATTATTGATCAGTATCGCAATATAGATAAAGTCCACCTCCCATCATTAAAAATATTATCATAGCTTGATTATTGGAGAAAGTTGATCCGTTTACATCAACTTAAGCGCAATTAATCGTAGATATTGCTCCTCCATTATCAGTGGTAAAAAAGTTGTTGATGGAGATATTCTACACTTGAATAGTACTATCCTCTACTACCATGCAAGAACGAATAAAGTTAATATTTTTCAAGTCAAGACTCAAATTATGGATCCGAAAATTAGGGATCACCTGAAGAATCTCTAGTGAAATTAGAACTGTTGAAATATAGAGTTGAATATTATAAAAATAAAAATTAAACGCAAGCATTTTGAATCAGAGGCGATAATATATGTCTGATTAATTGTATCCATAGTGAGGCCAGTGGCGTTTATGTTACTGAAACTCAAGTGAACCATGGAATCTGAACTCACTTGAATGTTTGAAATTGTAACATTTGAGAAGTTTGCAGTACTATCCGTTAAAGAGAGAGGCTAGTAAAGCTGACTAGTTATAGCAGCTTTTGAAATCTTAGAGTTTGTGAGATTCAACCAAATAAAATATACTCATTTAAATTCAAGAAAGAACTAAGTAGGAAAGCAATTGGATTGGTGATGTTCAAAATAAAGAGTTAGTTAATATTGAGATCAGAGTTTAACAAAGCACTCATCAAATATAGCTGAGAATTTAATAAAAAAGTGAATTAAATTAATAATAAATATTCTAATATCGAAATGTGCGACAGTTGAAGTGTGAGATTTTGGGCTAGTGAAATTATACTCAGTTGAATTAAGTTGAAATTTTAAGATATCATTATGTAACATTCTTGATAGAGGCATATATAGTGATTACTTGTTCATAGTGTAATGCGTTATGTTCTGATCTCGGAGACCATGAATCTAGCTAATGATTTTATAGCCAGAGAGCATACTATCGTAAAGAGAGCTAGAAAAACTGACTATTATAAGTTGTAAATGAGTTCGAACAAGCCCCATATGAGCTACTACCTCATATTTAACAAGCAAAATTGTTAGCAACTGATTTATTTATTATTTTAACTTAATTCCGATTTTCATTTAAATTTTAAATAATTATCCTGGGCTTCTGGGGTAGGATCACAAGATATGTTATAAAATACTATTGATAGTAATTAATATATAATTCTTGTAACTAGGTTAAGACCTGTAATATTGAAGGTGGTTGAAGTTAATTCAAGTAAGTTCTAAGTCTTGGAGACTTGAGTATTCTTAATAGTGAGATTACTTCCAAGAATAGTGGCTTCAAAAGATTACTAATGAATATGACTAATTATTATTTAAAAGAAGAGAAGATATTCTGCTGGTTTTCGATTGTTAAATTAATGAATTTGAGATTGGAGTTGATACTGTTAAAGCATAAATCAAACCAACCTGTACTGAATTCTTGATAGAAACTTAACTTGCTAAGAGGTAAGCTAAATAATCACTCGCCAAGTAGCCAAGTTATTAATCAAGAACTTTGATGCTGTTAGTGGTGCTGTCAATTAACTGACTCAAATCAAGAAGTTAAAACTCTCTCTCATATATTTTAATATATTATTAGTTAGTTGTTGTAAATATAGGTATCCGAGAATAGAGTGTAAGAGGTGGGGCTACTAAGAGTGACCAGAATACTTGAATAGAGAGACTTATTATCTATGATGATACTTTTTCTGAATTGAATGTAACCGTCATTGCTGGTGTAGACCACTCCTCCTTTGATTCCAAAGTTATTTCTAACTGAGCAGTTGAGGCAGTCAATCATGCTTCCAAACTAAGTGTAGAACACTCCGCCAGTAGTGGCTGAATTATTAATAAAGGTACAGTTTTCGAAGTAGTTTTGAGTATTCTTATAGTCCGCCATGATCACTGAACCTCGAGAGATGGAGTAATTCTCAAGGAAATAAGAATTGTATATGAACGATTTGCAATTTTAAAATATTTTGAAAAGTACACAATTTAATTATAGATAAACTTTAAATTTTGTTAGAATTTGCATTCTTTAATATAATTTAAAAATTAATATTTTTCTTTAGTATTTTAACACTAATAAATATGAATTAGAGTTGCTAATTAAAAAATATACCTGTAAAAATTATAGTTTTTTATCTTTCATAATTTTCTTTCTTTTTATTTTTTTTTCTTCTAAAATCAAGAAAGATATATTAGAGTCAAAGATTTTAATTACAGAAAGGGAAGTGGAGAGACGAAAGTGCACGCTCTCCTGTTTTATTTTGTTTTTATGAGAAAAATTTAATCAAATTGTAGTCAGATAGAAATGCATAAATATTAATAAATTTTGGTTTTAAATTTTAGTGAGGGAAGGGAAAACCATGATTTAATTTTTCTATAAGTCCAAATTAAAAAAGTAAAATTTAGGAAATATATATTTAGAACCAGCACTTATTACACTACTAGTTAGAAACACGTATTATTATCATAGTCCAAAATTAATTTCTAGCTCTATTTTACTGTTTTTTACATTAAGATATTGAGGCCATTTTAAACTTTAATTATGATTCTCCTCTTCAACTTTATAAATGTAAGTTATTTACGCATAATTAATATCAATCCTAACAAGAATATTATTTTTTTAAAAATCCGACAAGATAAGTTCAAATAAACTTATTTATTGTAGTATATATTTCTGATGCGAACTCTAAGATAAACTCATCATAATTTTTAATTTTATTAAATTAAATACATAATAAACTAAGCCAGTGTAAATAAAAGTTTGAATTATAAAATATGACATGTTTGACTTTTTAAAAGAATAAATTAATAATTTTTTTAAAGCTAATTTTCGCTTTATGAAATAATTTTGGAGATTTTAAACATAATTAGGGGTGTGTACTTGAGTTCACCCCACAATTAAGAACTATTTTGAATAAGTAAAATTTACTCAATAAAATTACAAATAATTTTCGTTTACTACAATAAGTGCTTTGAAAGGGAGTTCTTAATGTTAAAAACTTAAATTTTCCTTTAAAATTTAAACATAAATGAGATATTAAATTAAAAGTTATAATTTAGGACCAGTGAGGTGATTACAAAATCTGCTTTTTTAGTAGATAGATACTAATTGTGCTTGCCACGATGATTTTATTCTCCTTGATGCGATCAAGTTTAGTAATCTGTTAGCGAATAGAGTAAAATTAAATTGATGGGTGCGGGGGTTATAATGAGCCCTGAAGTTGTGCGATAAAAGAACAACTCACCAAGTTGAATCACCTCACCCTAGAGGATCCCCTCACTTCGGATTATTGGTCCACAAAAGGAATTATGATAAAGGTTAAAAGTGCATAAGGATTTCAGAATGGAGTTGCGAGGGTATGCTGATTGAAACTGATTTGGCTTCCTATGTGAAGATTATCATTATTCAACATGTTATCTCAAGGTGTAATCTAAATAAATGGAGTGTCAATAATATACAGAGGCTAAAAACATTTTTTAACATCTTAAAAGCTAACTAGCAAAGACTAAGATGTTGCTACTAGAGTTATCCATATTCAAGAGCTTATAGAACTTGCTACAGTTTGTGGTTATATCATTGAGTCCACATTATTACTTCGCCCTAATGGAAGTGATGTGCCAAAGCCACTGCTGAAGTTATAAAATGACAAGTGTTACCAGATATATTTATTCTAGTTAAGTATGCATTTGCTTACGAGAATACTCCTTACATATATTGGGCAAAATTTTTTTTAAAATTTAAAAATAATGAAAAAATTTTTCCAAAAAAGGTAGCTTAAAAAAACGTATTTTTTTAAAAATTTATTCACAATTTAGTAATATATTAAGAGTTTTGAATGTGCAGTTGGAAATCATAAGTTATGTTGGATAATTAACGAGAGCAATATTTCCAGACGTCAAATCAAACATAGCACCATAATTGTTATAGAATTAAAAAAAAGTCTTTTAAACCCTAAAAGGGCCCAAAAAACTTTACTTTCAAACTCCAAAAATATGTAAATATTAAATTTCAGCTCGCTCAAACCCAAAACTCCATGCTTGAGAGTTGAACTTTGGGGGATTTGTGTTCAAAATTACCCCCCCACCTTGTTTGGATGCAAAGGGCGAAGAAAAACACCACCCCATCAAAAAAAGTATGTTTTTACAAATCTTCCCTTACGAATACCTTGTAAAAAAAAGGGGGGGAGAGGGGTTTCTTAAAAGTTCGCGAACGAAGGGGGACGGGAGGAAGCAAAAGGGAAAAAACCCTTTGGAGCAAAAATTTAAACTTTCTTCATTTTTGCGGGTGTTCTTATCAAACATAAATTACTTTCGCCTTTTCGCCTTCTTAAAGGGGAGTTTCACACTAAGAAAAATTTTCTCAGAACGAGGCGCAACAAGTATTTAGTTTAAATTTGCTATTCTCATTTTACCTCGTTAGAGGATTTGTTGGAGTTGCAGGGAGTTGGGATTCAAGACTCAACCATGAGAACATTCATGATAAACTTTAAACCCCAGTCGAGCAACTGTCAAAAGAAACCCCAAAAAGGGGTTTTTAAGAAGAGAAAACATTGAGGGGGGCCAATTTAAGGAAAAACTACTTCCCTAGAGCAGGGCCTTTTGGGTCAAAAAGGTTTTAGGCAGTGGGGTTTTTGGGCTATAGTTGCAATCATACTTTTTAATGCGATATTAAACCAGAGGGAAAACTACTAGTGGGAAAGTGAAAATGATGCAATATAATTTCAAAGACATTTTTAAGATAGAAAAAGGGATCAGAACCTTTTTAAAAAGTTTTAAAAAGTAATAATCAAGCCCCAAACCCATTTTAAAAACCCAACACTCAGTTTTTCTTTTAAAATAGAGGGAAACAGGTTTTTAAAATTCAAAAAGAATATTTAGACAGACCCTCAAGGTCACCCCTAAAAAAAGACTTTAGATTGCCTGTTTAAGGGGGAAAATTTTCATGATTAAAAAGTATTAATAAAAAAAAATTAAAAATAAAAAAATTTCACTTTTTTTATTATTATGAGGTTTTGGGGTTTTTAATGATCATTAAAAATTTTAAAACTAAAGAGATTAAAAAAGTTTTCCATATAGAGTAAATTGTTATGGATGGAAAGATGATGAAAATCAAATTTATTTCAAACTTTTAATTTAGCAAATTTTCAAGCAGGAATCCCCGAAAAACTTGGGGAAAAAGGGGATAAATCAGCATCAAAAGTATTATTCCTCACAGTTAAATTCTAAAAAGCCAAAACCCCCAAAGAGATTTATTTACTCTCTGTAAATTTACATTTTTTTAAAACCAAAAAATGATAAGAGGGTAAGAATAATCCTCCATATAATTAATTTTTTTATTATACCTGATAAATTTAAAAGAAAAGAATTCTATATTTCAATCAATTTTTGTGCTATTATCTTTATATCACAAATATAAACTCTTTAATGTCGTTATTTTTAAATGAATGGCTTCAGCTGATGATTTCCTAATCCATCACCAAAATAAAAATGCAGCTTGATAAAGCTAGTAAATTATCTCGATCCAACCGGTTTGACCTACCATCACCTACAATCCAAGCATCAACCAGCTAGTAACCAGAGCCAAATAAGCTCAAGCGGCAGGGGTCAGTAACCTCAATCTCCCTCGGCAAACATTGGCTCTAGCATTTAAGCAAGTTCGAGCGATTTCATCCAAGGGTTAGTGAAGGGGATTCGAGCGACTGGCTTAGTTAAGGTTGATTTAGGTGCTTGGCTTACTGGTGTGTTGAGGTAAAGCGGTTTGGGAAAAAAGGCTTGTTTTTATTTTTTGAGCAATACTTTTTTTTTTTTTTTTAAAAAAATAAAAATTGAGTAAGAAAGCCTAAGCTGAAAAGAAAACATATGAAGTGATAAGAATTTTTAATCTTTAAATTCTCATTTATTATACTTAAAACATCTCTAAATTTATATTTTTTAAAGGGAAAAACGCAACATACTGCTCCCCGCTTGAAAAGGCGAGGATGAAGGAAAAAAGGGTTTTTGCCTGAGTTTTCGCTGATTCCTGCAAAAAACCCCACTTGTAGTTATATTACTTTCTACTCGTAAACTTCTATGTTAGTGCTTCTTTGTACCCAAATCTTTTTTCATGAAAGGGGTTGTGTGTGAACACAGCTTTTTTTGTCAAACCCCAAAAAACAAATTCACGCTATCCCTCTCACACCTTTATATATATAATTTAGTAATTTATTTTACTCGCATTATTAGAAATGCTAATGGAGAAATTAATTATGCACAATTTATATACTCTTTTTTTTTCCTTATTTTTGGATTTTGATTGATCAGCTGAAAAAAGGGGTAAGATAAGTTTAATTAGCTTTATAGTTTTATAGAGCTGAGTATTAATATTTAAATTACACTTTTCTTTTTTAAAGAATTTTTAATTTTAATTTATTAGCGATAATGATTAAAAATAATCCTCTAAAAGTTAGTGGACATATTTTGAACGATGACATTCTTGAAAACAGAGGCCGGGGTATTGCTTGAGATTTGAAAGTTGATCACATTGATAATAAGACCATTAAATAAAATATGATGACGAAGCCATTGGAGCTCTTGGGTGCTTAAAATGAAAAGTTGTTGAAGACTACATCTGTAAAATTATGGGGTGTGTGCCGATTACAGCACTTTTGATAAGGAATTATAAATAGTGCACATACATAGCACATAAGTTTGGAACCCTTTATGCATAGTCCGCACCAAATCTGGGTTCATAAATATTGTGATGGACTGCTCATCTTTCTTGAAGTTAATATTAAGAAAATAAGAGAAATAGTTGGTGATTGAAATCTTTAAGATTAACACTGAGAAATAAACTGTGCCTATCCAATAATTAATTTTTCCTACTTTTCTTCTCTTCTCTTCTCAGAGGAGCTTTAATTGTGGACATGGTTGATAGAGTTGGCTCTGGGCTACTAATTTTAAATAAATTAAGGGTTGTCATATCTCGAATGAGCTTTGGGATAATATGAAATACCATCATTAGTTTTTTTCTCAATTCTCTATCATATGTTAATCTCTCACTGTTAAGATTAATAAGTATACTTAATTCCTTGATTTTCATACTGCTCTTTCTAATTCTGCTTGTCTATTTACGGTCCAGGACTCACATTCCGCAAAAAAATGTGAGGATCTTTCAACCCCTAAAAATTTAGTGAAGAGACTTGCTTTATGTTGATAATAAAAACTACATACTATTATAAGAAATTTAGATTAAGTTGGCCATAATTAATTACCTTTATATTAATAAGTTAATCTTGACTTTTAAATTGCTTCTAAAATAGATTTAGTTATATAAAATTACAGTATGATAAATAAACTACTATAATTAATAAAGCTATTAGAAAATTTACCAATAAGTAATAAAAAAAATTTATCATTTACCAAAAGAAATAAATAAGAGAGAAATTATGAAATAAATAAATTTCAGTAATTTCAACTTACGTTTTAAAAATAAATGTTTTAATTGAAAGCTTTATTTCACCTTTTAGAGTCCTCATTCGCCCGCTTATACTTGAATGCGATATGAAACCAGAGGAATACTACTAGTGTGAAAGTGAAGATGATGCAATATAATTCAAGACATTGTAAGATAGACAAGGTATCAGAACCTTTGAAAAAGTTAGAGAGTAATAATCAAGCAACCTATGAAACCTAACACTCAGTTATCCGAGATAGAGGAAGCAGGTATAAAATTTAAAGAATATGAGACAGACTTCAAATTCGACTTCCCACCTTCCTAAAAGAATTTAGATTACCTGTTTAAGGATTATATTTAGAATCATTTTTAATATTAAAAAAATAGATTTATTAAATGCTATTTATTATAACTTTATTATATTTTTTTTTTGAGTTTTAATATGCCAAAGAGGGAGCATCCTTATTCCACTGAAAGTAGTGTTGATGATCTTCAAGCTTTTAAGTGAGACTGCTACGTTTATTCCATAATGAAGCTGGATATTCCAATTGTTAAAGTTGCAGTTCTCAAATACAAGCTCTCCTGTTTTATCAGCTAAATTGGCCAGTATTATTGAATAGGCGTTATAATCAGATCCAGCTAAAAATATTCAAATTAATGGTGATATCTTACTGTAAGCATTAGTTATTGTGGTGTTTTTGAAATGAGCTAGTGATGCCCCACTTAAAAAGAGAAAGTGTCTAATCCTATTATTTAAGTTGAGAATAAAATTAGGTGATTGATTAAAATAATAAAATGTAGAGTTGCAACTTCTTATAAGTTGAAATTGCTCACGCTTATCTTTAGCTTGTTCGATAGCCAATCAAAATATAAATGCATTTCTTCTCTAAAAATATAAAAAGCACCTCTTAGCAGCGAGAAATGTTATTCCTAGAGATAAAATATCTGACTAGAATAAAATTTGTAGCTTAAAACTCTGGCATCCAAGAGTAAAAAATAAAAATTTTAATTCAGAATTTATATGATCACTATATTTATTTCTTTTAATTGGACAATCTAATTTAATTCATTTTATTTTATTATTATTATTTCTAAGCTCTATTAAAATTAAGATTATTAAATATTGTTGAGATTGTCAATGTAATTGTTGAAAAGGTAGATGGGAGTTGGCGACTGTAAAGTAATGGTGAGAGTAACAACAGAGTTTTAGTAGAAGTAGTTTCCATTGAACTCAACATATGCTGAAGGGTTGTAATTCTGCATCAGAATGAAATAATTCAAGCCTAAAAAGAAACATTTTAAACCAGTGTTTTACTTACTGACCATCTTGATAAAGGTATTGTTTGATATGATGACTGAGAATTTAAAGCTGAGAATTTAATAAAAAGAGAATTAAATTAATAATTAATCTAATAAATTATAAATCCTTAGCAGTTGAAGCGTGAGATAATGAGATGAAATTATGATCATTCGAGTAATCATTAAATTCTAAGCAACTTTAATCCTTGCAACTTCTTCGTATAAGGATTATGTAGCTAGATACCTCGGTCTTAAGTTTTTTAACATTTATAATTTCTGAGCTTGTGACAACAAAAATATCTTCACAAAGAGCATCGTAATGGCAAGAGAACAAACTATTCTTATAATTTAATAAGCTTTCGAATAAGTTCTATATTAAACATGTAGCTCACAATTTAACGGCCAACATTTTATAACTCTTCAATTATTATATTAACTTAACTCCCATTTTCATTAAAATTATAACTATAATGTTGGGGTTAGTCTCTTGCACCTGTAAATCTATTCTGGCTTCATCTAAGCCTGTAGTCATATCAAAGAAGTTGTTACTCACTATGTAATTAATTTTGGTGTTATTGCTCATTAAGGTGGGGCAAGTTGCATACTGGCCTACAAAGTGGGAGTATCTACTATAAATGAGAGTTTAGTTAAATAAATTATTGATCTAAATAATAAAGAGGGAGATTCAATTTTTGGTGATTCAAATGACTGGTTCATCTATTGATATATAGATTTTTCGATAGTTTATCAAAATTTAATAAAGTTATTTATTTAGCAACTTAGCAGCACACGTTGGTAATGACATTATTATGCACTTATTCCCTATTTCAGTTCCTCAAACTCAAATTATTCAAAATTGATTAGAATATAACTTTGAACTTATTATTCTCACACACGAAGCTAATTCTAATTTTTTCATAATTATCAAATTTTAAGATACTTCTACTGTCACAATTTTTATCCATTTTAATTTAATATGTAATTAAATTATTTTTTTTCTTTTTCTTAACTATATTAAAAATGAATAATAGTAAAATGGAAAGTATCCCTTCTCTGGGATGTTTATTGCTAAAATTAATTTTTTATAGGCCAGTCACTTTATTTATTTATCAGAAATATAATAAGCTTAAAATTTTATTCGCCTTAAAGAAAGGCTCAAAATATTTACAATGCCTTTATAAACCTTGATTGCTTTGTGTCCACTGTTTAGCATGAGCACGGCAGATGAAGTTTCCATCGCCATTCGCCTTCCTAAATGGGAGACTAAGAGAATTTCTCAGCACGAGGCGCAACAAGTACTAGCTTACTGCTATTCTCACTGACCTCGTTAGAGGAGTGATGGAGTTGCATGAGTTGGGATTCAGAGATCTCAAGCCAGAGAACATCATGATAAATTTGAACCAGTCAGAGCAACTGTCATAGACTTCAACAGAGTTGTAAGAAGAGAAAACATTGAGGAAGCATCAAGGAACACTAATTCCCAAAGAGAGAGACTTAGCTTAAGGAAAAATTATAGCCCACGAAACGATGATAATTTAAGCTAGCCACTTATTTTAAATTCTGACCATCACTTCAATATCATTTTTATTATAGTTTGAATAGATCCGAAAATTGTTGCTGAGAAAGTAAAATAGTAAGAATATGAAATTTGACTTGAAAAATCCTAATTTTCAATTGGTTTTGACTTGCGATCCTACTAGACAGTAACGAGTTAGCATCTTAAAAATGAATAGAACTTATATAAACTGATGATGAAGATCTCAAACAGTAGCGAAAATCACTTCAAGAACAAAAAATAAGAGATACTAAGTATCAAATTAACAGATTGAATGATTACGGATTAATGAATTATTGTGAAATAGAGTTGCTTGGAGGACTATATATAAATCACTCTGTTATCTAGTAAAAACTTAGATCCTAATTCAGATTAAATTAGCATTAAAATACATCAGAGTATGATTAGATCTGTAAGGACTTTTATATCTATTTTTGTAATGATTTGCAATTAACTATTCAAATGAGATGAGTCCTAGAATCAAAGTAAAATAGCAAAGATATTGCAATTTACTGTACTTTTAATCTTATTCAATAGCATTGAGTTATTGTTGTAGGTCACATTTGAGAATCCCTTGTATAAATAAATTGTAAAAGAACAAGTGATAGGAAATAGTCACACGCGACTACTAATTGAATACGTTACAAAAAATTGCTCTTATTTATTATGGCATTCAAATTTAAAGTTGTAAGCTACTATGAAGCTTGTCTTTGTGAAATCGAAAGTAGACATGCAGCCTGGTCTGACAGTGAGAAGATAATTTGTTTGGGTAAGGTTGAAGGTGTTGTTTGAAATATTGGCTCCTATTAAAAACTCCAAAATAACAATAAATTAAAAATAAGAGGAGTATAATTAAATTCTGTTCTAAATTATGGTTTAAGCACGATTGATAAAATTCTCTCTCAATTTTTAGGAGTGGTTTATGAAACATAACAATCAGTTTTCTGAGATAGAGAAAGAGCTTAAAGGTATAAAATCATAGAATATGAAACTGACTACAAAGTATATTCCAAGAAGATTTTAGATGCCTGTTTAATTTTTAATAATCTTAATGTCACTTTATTAATTTTTAACAACATTTTGGTGTTTGAATTGCATATATAACATCAGCCAAAATCCCCTAAAGATTTAGCTTTGAGTTTGTGATAGTAAGTTGCTAGCCATCTGCTTAATTCATATTCAAGAATTTCTAATTAACATCAACCGTAGTCAGATCAACTTAGATGTCGTAACTGTCGATCATTATAAACCAATTTTATCATTAAATTTTAAGGGAAAAAAGGAATTTAGCAAAAATATGTTGCTAATAAATGCATGAGTAACTAGAATTGCAACCTCTGCTAAATATTTTCTAACCAAGATATTAACAGTGATTGTGGCCCGACACCTCGTTAAATACTGAGAAATCTTTGGACTGCATACTGACATCCCCTCTAGTAACCAATCTGAGCTCCTTGACTCTGATAGGACAATGTTATTTACAAAAAAATGTATGCTCCTGATGGCTAGTCATTGAAAAAAAAGACTAGGACTCTTGGTAAGTCAAGAACACTTATGGTTTAAGGTGGAAAAATTTTATAATCGAGTGGAGAATAATATGAGTAATTTAGCCTTATTTACTATCTAGTTGAGAGTCGCCAAAAATCTGTACTAAGCAATTTATCCTTCCAGAGCTCCCTTAAAAAATGATACTACTCAACTTTGGTGCTTACTATTATTCTGGTTCCTTCAATTAAAGAATAAATATCTTACAACTAAGGATTGATTACTAAAATTAATCGCCTCAAGAGTATAAATTCAATTTGCAACGAATTGGCTAATTTTCGGTAAATTTTTCTATCAATTTTGTGCCACTTCACAATCCTAAATTTTGACTTTCCATTTTAATAAAATACATTAAATGACGATAGTGAGTGAGCCTCTTATGGCGGTCACAGGATAATCATACATTACACTATTTTAGACCTTTGTAATAAGACCCTTGCTTAGTTTATCTGTGAAGTTGTAAGCTAGAGTATTATTCGTGAGTCTGTACTAGCTACTAGGTAGCAAAGAATCCATTCCATCATTAAAAATTGACCCTCTAAAATACTATTTAAGATCATAGTTCTTGTCAGTTACGTTGAGGAAAGCTTTACTTGAGACTGACTGATTGTAGACTTTGAAGTTGAAAGTTTTGTCAATAATGATGATTGGCTCATATTTGAAATTCATCAGAGTCCTCGAGAGCGAATTAGCAGAGGTGTAGATTGTAAGATTCAAACCAGGGTAGCTATCAAAGGCTTTTTAAAAAAAGTTATAGATATCAAAGTAATTGAAGAGGTAGACAAAGGTCTTGGTGAGCTTCTTGAAAGGGAATTCTTTGGTGCCCAACACAAGGGGACGAGTTGAGGATTGGTCAATTTTTAATTTATCAATTTTGAAACTATTTCAAAAATTTCAATGTAGATTTCAACATCTAAGCTTGTCAAACTAATCTTAAGTTACCTTAACAAATAAGTAGACTGGCTCCATTTGCCCAATCATGGGCAGGAAATGTAGCAGCAACTTAAGTACAATTTTCTGATTTAAAAGGTAATTTAATGTAATATATTTAAAGTACTCTTGCAAGTAGATATGCAAGTTAAAGTGCTAGGATCAAGATAGGGCTTTGCAGAATCAGGACAATATAAAAGTGCAGTTTAATTATAGCAAGCTCCGGGTGCATTAAATATCAGTATTATAATTAGAAATTTGAATAAATAAATTCTAAATTGGGACACGCTATAGATAAATTAAAATTTAACTAAGAATAAAATCTAGAGGTTTTATAACCCCATAAAATGATAAGAAAGTGAAAATAAGTTGTGCATAATTAATTTCTTTATTAATACTTATAATCATGCGAGTCAAACGCGAAATTACTCAAAAATAACTACATGATCCATCCTATCTCAGTTTCATTTTGACTCTAAGGTATGGATTAGTCACCCTTATCAGTAGTAATAGCCAGTTCTCTAACATCAACTCCATCGCAAAAATGTTGAGAGTGCCACGCGCACTATACTCTCGCATTTGAAAGTCTTTG
>JAJKFJ010022518.1:0-50271 GCA_027382625.1 Tetmemena sp. SeJ-2015
TCCTAATTAACAGAACACAACACATACGAATGGATTAAATAATCCCAACTTAAACAATTCTCTCTAGAATTTTACTTCAGATGTGCAAAATAATTTCAATCCTTAATCACAATTGCCATAATGAAATATAGTTCACTGATACTTAAATATTATTTTAATATTTCACTCTTAAATTTGATAATGATGAAAAATTAATTACTTATTAAAATAATTAAAGAAAATATCTTTATGGTTTGGATGTATGCTAGTATCAATTCTTATTTTTTAGAGCAAATAGGCAGCTACAGAAATCATAGTAAGGCCAGTAGTGACAGCTCCAAAGAAAAGAACAGGCCTATCTTTGATTAGTAATTGGATGGCGTTCATTTACATTCTTTCCTACTATCTCTCGCACTATCTAATCAAGCCTTCAGCTGTCTAAATGATAAAAACTGTTTGTTAAAAAATTATATACTTGAGGGTTAGAATAGTAAGTAACGCCTCCTCTTCATAAAAAAAAACAAACAGATATTGCACTGGTATGTGCATCTGAATTTTATTTGTTGGTAGAAGCCCTAGTCATGGAACTATCTAATAATAAACGAGAAAGATGAAGAACATCAATAACTGACATCTTTTCACTTTATTTCCGTGAGTGCTGCCCCTAAAAACATCCATTATAATTTGGTGGGCTTTCATTTTAAAATTGAAATTTAAGTTTGGCACAACCTGCTAAAAACAATTTACATTTAGCAAAACAAGTTTCTAATGTCGATAGCAACAAGCAAATCTGTGTGCACTAAGTGCAAGGGAGAGCTCTCTGTACTTAAGCTCGAGCAAGAGATCTCTGTGCTTTAAATTGTCAAGCCAAGAGTAGAGAAGTCGGTGGACGTTAAAACTGTACCACCTGAAGCTCCTCTTGTTGCTGCTCCAGAGATCAATGAGGAGAAGAATTTTTTTTGAATGCGAGTAATGTCAACGATATTTTGAATATCCTCTGAGCCTCAAGCGGCATAAGGAAGTCCACTCAACTGATATACCTAAGATCTATATGAAGCATTAGAAAGTGGACGGTCGCTATCCTTGATCAACTTGTGAGCAGACATTCTCTCACTCTGCTTTCATCAAGAAACACATGGAGAAGAAGCACATGGCTGAGTTCGTAATTGAGGATAAAGAAACTTTAAAGATGGTGCCAGCTAAGAGGCAAGCACGATAACCCTTTACAAGGTTCAACTAAAAGGGGAAACAAGAGGAGAAGAAAGGAAGATTGAGTTCATGAATCAGAAGCCTTAGTGTATGGTGTCAGTAAAGTTTCAGCTAGCTCAAGCAAGACTCCATGCTTGAGAGTTGTAACTTTGGAGGAGTGTGTTCAAAATTACCTCACCTTGCTGATGCGAAGGAAGAGACACCATCATACAAGAAGAGTATGCTTACAAGATCTTCCCTTACGAATACCTTTGTAAAGAGGAAGAGAGAGTTCTTGAGTTCCGAACGAACTGACAGTGTTGAGAGAAGCGAGGGACAAAAATTGAAGTACGTTCTTCATCTTGCTGGTGTTTTTTATCGATCAGATTACATCGCCATTCGCCTTCTAAATGGGAGATCACACTAAGAGATTTTCTTCTCAGCACGAGGCGAAACAAGTACTTAAGCTTACTGCTATTCTCACTGACCTCGTTAGAGGAGTGATGGAAAGTTGCATGAGTTGGGATTCAGAGATCTCAAGCCAGGAACATCATGATAAACTTTGAACCAGTCAGAGCAACTGTCATAGACTTCAACAGAGTTAAAGAAGAGAAAACATTGAGGAAGCATCGGTGCATGGAACGGCAGGCCTAGTTCCCATAGAGACAGATTTGGGCCTCAAGGGTTTCAGTGCAGTGGGATATTTGGTCCTATAGTTGCAATCAAAACTTGAATGCGATATGAAACCAGAGGAATACTTGTGAAAGTGAAGATGATGCAATATAATTCGCAACAAGACATTGTTAGATAGACAAGGTATCAGAACCTTTGAAAGAGTTAGAGAGTAATAATAAAGCAATCTATGAAACCGAACCCTCAGTTATCTGAGAAAGAGCACCTTCCTTAAAGACTTTAGATGCCTGTTTAAGGTTAAAAATTTAGAATGAATATAAGTATTATCCGTTCGCCCCGATTTTTCAAAAACTTTTCAATCTCTTTCTGTAAGGCCTGGACGAACGAGGACGAAGCACTTGCCATCCGTATTAAAACTTGGTACTGTATTCCCTCCTTGTTTGCCGAGTATTGCTTGAAAAATGTCCAAAAAAAGGTAATTTTACTTTATTAAATCCCACAATTGCAGGGAAATTATTTTTTTGAACATGCCAATAATGGATGGATTTGAAGCCACTTCTCAAAAGTTCAGTAAAAAGATGAAAAAAGTGGCTACTTAATGGGTAAGTTGGCTTCCTAGCTAGCAACGAAAAATTGGGGCTGAACGGATAATATTAATTATCTAAATCCGTTTTGTATTATAGGTCAAATAGGATTAATTGGTTTAGATAATTCAATTCGTGGAAATACAAATTTCTAGCTTTATTTGTGCTTCTTATTATTTTGCATGAGAGTTTTCCTCGTCCTTAGTATTTTGACTGCTTTTATTTTTATAAATAAGATTTTCTATTTCCCATAAATTTTGTTCATCCTTGCTGCCATTCAAACGCTAGATATCATCTTTAAGATCATTTAAAACTTCAATTTAAGACTTACCTTAATTTCTGTTTTGTAGGCATCACTTTCCCTCTCGAAAGTATTGCCATCATAAATCACAGACCGATATTGCAAACGATGAGCACTAAAATACCTCTTGCGCTAAAAATCGTCATTTATAAAGTCTCATATTTTGCCTATGAATACATTATAATAAGACTTAAATATTAGCTAAACGCAAAAGTAATAATCATAATTATTGTAAAATATTAAAGGTTTACTTACTTCGTCTTGCTATCAGATAGGTTATAGTGTCTTTATTGATCTTATTTGTCCAATTCTTTCCTATTGCCATTTCTTTCATGTTTTGTTTTTTTTTTTAATTTGGTAAATGAAATTATGAATTATAAATTGAACTATTAAACAGCTGTTGACTCAAGCAAGGAAAAATTTGTATTTTTAAAGCTATTTATCACTAATCACCTAATCATATTTTACCTATAATTACCATAATTAATGTAACTCTGTAAGTCGCATGAAGTCTAAAATAAAGGATCATATAATTAAATATCTAAATATAAAAAGAATGGAATACCCCGAATTCTCCTCCAAGATGGAAGTTGACTAAAAGGAAGAAGAGATAAAAACTTCTGATCCCGAATCAATCAATCAAGTGAGGGCTAAGAATATACAAGCGACTCTTCAAAATCTTGTTACTCAGTTTGTACAAGCAAAAAGATTTAAATGCCTACTTTTTAAAAAATTTTTTCACAACTTAATTTGAATTAAGAGAGAATAGTGTAGTCATAAAGATGGGGAAAATTATGGGTAAAAATATAATCAATAAAAACCCCATAATATGATAAGAAAGTGAAAATAAGTTGTGTAAAATTTAATTTTTTAAATACTTAAAATCAGCGTAAAGCGAAATCATCAAAAATAACTACATGATCCCCCTATCTCAGTTTCATTTTGACTCTAAGGTATGGATGTAGTCCCCCTTATCAGTAGTAATAGCCAGTTAGCTACATCAACTCCATGCAAAAATGTTAAGAGTGCCAGCGCGCACTATCTTCGCATTTGAAATTTGTTTGCAGATGAGAAAGTTAGGATTTTCAGCTTTCCTCACGCACTTCTAAGTTTAAGATGTGCACTCAATTATTTGTTTGATTCAAACTCTTCGCCACTAAGCGATTTTTCATTTGGAGTGCGCCGAAGATTTTTCCATAAAATTTTCCCTTTCTCAAGCTCTCCCCGTAGGTAGAAAACATTATCGTTGAAAGGGCATAACGAAAAAACTGGAATCGAGTGAAGCTCGTTATGACTTCACTAACCATTTTTTTATAATAATCTGAAAAAAAATTTACACTGCTCAGTGTGAGAGGGATAGCGTGAATTTTGTATGTGCTGACGAAGCTGTGTTCACCAAAAAACCTTCATAAAGAAGAGGGGGTACAAGAAGCACGAAACAAGAAGTTTACGAGTAGAAATTTTAAAATAAATACAAGTGCTTATTTGCAGGAATCAGCAAAGATCAGGCTTAGAAGTTATGTCCTTCACCCTCCTCTATAAGCGAGAGCGTATTTGGTTCCTTAAGAAGCTCAGAGAGAAGATCACAGACAGTGAGATCTTTCTACTCGTTAAACCTGCGACAAAGACAAAGGAAGCGAAAAGGCATACCTGGTTAACACACCCCTTTTTTTAATTTTTCCATACTCGCCAGAGTTCAAGGGCATTGAGTTTTACTGGAACTTAGTTAAGGGACACTAAAAAGCTGCTGCTCAATCACTTGATGCATGATTAAGCATCGTAAGGGGTTTTAATAGTGAGTATTTGTAAAGAGGGAAGAAGAGAAACAAATTTATGTGCGAGATAAGGTAGAGTGAATATTTGGGAAAAGATTTAAGTTTAACTTAATGATTTAAGTCATTTTGCTTATCGGGGAAAAAGGGATCCTTAAAGGTTCCTTTCTCTCTTTTTTTTGGGCAGACAATGGACCACTTCCTCATTTTCGAACCTGCTCCCCATTATATGCATTCGTGTCCCAAATTTTTAAAAAGTGAAGACGCTTGCTCTCCTCGATGTTTGATTTTGCTTCCGTGCCTGAATCCCTTTGCCTCCCCCTTCATTAAGTAGATGCCATGGGGATTCTCTACACAGTTAAACTCTAAATTCTAGAGAAGTGGGGAACTTCTAAAGCTGCTCAAACCATTCGTGGGTGAAACTTTCCGGTTTTGGGTCTTTCTCCTTATTAGAATCTTTCCTGTGTCCCTCTTCAATGTCCTTTGAGGTCTCTGCACGTACAGAAGCAAGGACCCCAAAAGAAAACCCTTCTTTCGGCAACTTGTTTGGAGTGTTCCTTTTAGGAAGGGAAATAGAGAAACCTCCGGACTCCCACGCATCGTCATACATATTAGTGACTGAGACTCAGGATATTTTGGGGGACCCCCATTGAACTTCTTCTCATCAGCAAAAAGGGCTTTGAGGAACGAGATTTTTGTTCCTACATTGTCGGAAGGAAAAAAACCAACTAAGATTATTGTTCCCCAAATGAGAGCTTCTTTCCTTGCTAAGTGAGGTACCTGTAAGGTTTCCTTGCTTGGGAAACCTGTTGCTCAACTTTTGGGGCTTCCACTTTTAAAATCGCTTAACTTAAGTTTTCCCCCATCTTGCTCGAGTATCTTTGTTCTATTTGAAAATCAAATTTATTATTATTGATCTAGTCCGCCCCACGAAGCAAAAAGTCTTACTTTTTAATAGTGAGACCCTATATGATGACAAGCTGAAAAAGATAGGCTAGAAACTAAGGGGGAAACAGGGGCAGTTGTGAAGATGGAGTCCTTTTTATATGTGGTGGGTCCATTAAATTAATACTAATTATACAAACTTAAATAGTACCCAAAACTAAAATTGCTGCAACTTTAATTTGTACAGTTCAAAACGCGTTTCAATGAAATTTTAGCAGTTTTTTTTAAACCTTTCGTGACGTCGACATTAAAAAATGGTTGCCAAGGAATTAGTAGACTATAAATTTTTAACTTAAATTTGTAGAAAATCAAGCAGAATAAGAGATAAATTGGGGGAAACAATAATAAATAAGAAAGATGAAGAACATCAATAACTGACATCTTTTTCATCTGATGTTTTCGTGATGCTGTGCACCTAAGAGCATACAAAAATAATAAAAGGGGAGGCTCTTCATAATTTTAAAAATTTTAATTTAAAAAGGAACCAACCTTTGTAAGAAACAAATCAACCTTAGCAAACACAAGCTAAACAATGTTCGGAACAGCAACCAAGCAAGATGCGTGGCACTAAGTGAAGGGGGAGCTTCTGAAATTGAGCTCGGCAAGAGATCTCTGGCTTTAAATTTTTCAAGCCCAAAATTTTAGAAGTCGGGGGGCGTTTAAACTATCGCACCCGGGTGCTCCTCTTTTTTTTCTGCTCCAAGAAACAATGAGGAGAAGAAAATTTTTTGAATGCGAGTAAATTTTAACGACAGTTCGAATATCCCCAGAGCCTCAAGCGGCCTAAGGAAGTCCACTCAGATAAACCTAAATCTATATGAAGCATTAGAAAGTGGACGGTCGCATCCTTGCTCAACTTGTGAGAGAATTCTCTCACTTTGCTTTACTCAAGAAACAATGGAGAAGAAGCATATGGCTGGGTTTGAAATTGTGGATAAGAAACTTATAAGATGGTGCCAGCTAAGAGGCAAGCAATACCTTGACAAAAGGGTTAAATAAAGAGGAAGCAAAAGGAGAAAAAGAGGGAAAATTGAGTTCATGAATCAGAAACCCTTTGTGATGGGGGGCATAAAATTTCAGCTAGCTCAAAGCAAGACTCCCTGCTTTAGAGTTTTTAAATTTGGAGGGGTGGCTAAAATTACCTCCACCTTTCTGATGCGAAGTGAAGGACCCATCATACAAGAAGAGAACTTACAAGATCTTCCCTTACGAAACCTTTTAAAGGAACATAGAGGTCTTGGTTCGGAACGAATGACAGTGTTTAGAGAACGAGGGACAAAACTTGAGCTAGTACGTTCTTTATCTTGCTGTGTTCTTATCGATCAGATTAATCGCCTTTTGCCTTCCTAAATGGGAATCACACTAAAAGAATTTTTTAAAAGAGGGCACAATATAGCTTTCTGCTATTTTCACTGACCCCGTTAGAGGGGTGAGGGGTTGCATGAGTTATTAAAGATCTCAAGCAGAGAACATCATGTAAACTTTGAACCCGCAGAGCAATTCTAGACTTCAACAGAGTTGTAAGAAGAGAAAACATTTAGGAAGGATCGGTGCAAGGGGAACTGCAGCTATTTTTCCCTAAGAGAGAGACTTGGCTCAACGGTTCAATGCAGTGGGACATTAGGTAAATAGTTGCAATCATACTTGAATGCGATATGAAACCAGAGGAATACTTGTGAAATTGAAGATGATGCAATATAATTCGCAACAAGACATTGTAAGATAGACAAGGAATCAGAACCTTTGAAAGAGTTAGATAGTAATAATCAAGCAACCTATGAAACCGAACCCTCAGTTATCTGAGAAAGAGCACCTTCCTTAAAGACTTTAGATGCCTGTTTAAGGTTAAAAATTTAGCATGATTATTATAGCTGAGAATTTAATTCAAAAATTGAATTAAATTATATATTAAATTAAAATTGAATAAATCAGTGGCAGTTAAGTGTGTCCAATTTAAATAATTATTAAACCATTCGATTCAGCATAAAATTCTAAGAACTTTTTATCCCTGTAACTATTGTGGGAGTGCTCAGTCAAGAGTTATAAGCGACACAAGTTGCGATGAAGATGAATATTACGATGAGGAGGACTACACACATTATATCTCAATGCTTAGAGGTTCTTTGAAGATGATTAAAGAAGAAACTCATATTAATCTTTGAGAAGCTATCAAACAAGCTATATATCAGGGGGTGGATCTCAGATTTCAAATGACACGAAGTTGCAACTCTCCATTTATTATTTTAACCAATCATCGATTTTAATTAAAATTTCTACTATAATAAAGAAATTAATTATAAAGATGAAATTTGTGCATTTGAGTCGATTGACAATTAGGTTCAAAATACATGAATTATCAGCGTTCTTTATGCTTGCATGTCGTGGTTCAGTGTGCTTCACTCACTTTGGCTTCATCATTATTTTGAAAGATTGCAGCTTTACTCAGCAAATTCTTTTCTTGCGCATTGAACTCATCACTTGCATCTTTCTGAGATATCACATTCTGAATTCATACTCATGTAGCTGCTAAGATTCTCAGTCTCTTGATGTCATTTTCTCTCTATGTCACTAGAGGAACTCAA
Organism: Tetmemena sp. SeJ-2015; assembly: GCA_027382625.1. Lineage (NCBI taxonomy): Eukaryota > Ciliophora > Spirotrichea > Sporadotrichida > Oxytrichidae > Tetmemena > Tetmemena sp. SeJ-2015. Next base: position 7,985 of record JAJKFJ010022518.1, read on the forward strand.
ATCTTGACTTCAATCTTCCTTTGAATTGGCACCTTGCGCTAAGTATTGTAGATGAGTTCACTCCATTAATACTAGCTGAATTTATTATGGAAATGAGATTCTTAAATTATTAATAAATCACACCTATCAAATTAATTAAGAATTGGCAAACATTAATTAAGACTATTTTGAGATGAATTAAGATTAGGGAAACACTGATTCTTTAGTAGAGAAATGATTTAAGATGTGAATTAAGACTGTTTGCATTAAAACATTAAGTGTTTTAAGAATTCTTAATTAATTTGATAGGTGTGATTTATTAATAATTTAAGAATCTCATTTCCATAATAAATTCAGCTAGTATTAATGGAGTGAACTCATCTACAATACTTAGCGCAAGGTGCCAATTCAAAGGAAGATTGAAGTCAAGATTTGAGTTCCTCTAGTGACATAGAGAGAAAATGACATCAAGAGACTGAGAATCTTAGCAGCTACATGAGTATGAATTCAGAATGTGATATCTCAGAAAGATGCAAGTGATGAGTTCAATGCGCAAGAAAAGAATTTGCTGAGTAAAGCTGCAATCTTTCAAAATAATGATGAAGCCAAAGTGAGTGAAGCACACTGAACCACGACATGCAAGCATAAAGAACGCTGATAATTCATGTATTTTGAACCTAATTGTCAATCGACTCAAATGCACAAATTTCATCTTTTACACAACTTATTCTTACTTTTTTATCAAATTATTGGGTTTTGGGGGTTTTAAATGTAAATAATTAACTATTAAAAATTTCTTTAAATTTGAATGAGATAATAAACTTCGTGGGGAAGGAGATCATCTTTGAATTACTTGGCAACTCAAGCAAATCTCTCCTTTTTTTCCTTATAGATAATATAATTAAAAAATTGTTTTTAAAATAATGGATTTTTATTAGTAGATGACTTGAACTTCGTAAGGAGAGGGAGCGAATCACAAGAAAGTTTAGAAGATCCAATGTTCATAAATGAGTTACCTTAAATAGATAATATTCAGAATTTAGTCATCGGAAAGAAAATGAATTTAAGCTAAACCTTAAATCAATGAAAACATGAAATCATAATTTGCAAAATCATTTAAGCATTTATTGGAATTATATGGCATTAAATTATATCTAAATAAATGATAGTTTATATATTTATAAAGTTCACACATCTGCTTTCCAACCAGCATAGAAGTCTAAAGGCTGTCATAACTTCACGAATCACAATTTGACCTTTTGCGTATCCTTATTTTGTAATAGTGACGCTCGCTGATGCCCAGACAGTCAAGCAGTGTCCTGGATTTCGCCTACCAAAAATCTCGGTGGTGACAGAAACCGATGAGGAAAAAATCCTCGGCGCCCCCCTTACTCTGAAGTTTGTAACATCGTATTGTTGTTGTCTATCCTCATAGTTGAATGTGAACTTCGACCGTATGACTTGCCTCTCCCATGAGAAGGTATATCCCCTTTATGAAGCTCATTACTCCCTTGGCGATTTCAACAGCATCATTACTCCTCTCAGGGCCTACACTCTATGAGAGAGAGAGAGAGAGAGAGAGAGAGGGCTAATCTAGGGATTATAATGCTCGCAAACCATGGGTCTCAAGCCGGGTGGATGGACACCACAATCCTGCCTCCCTTTAAGATCTCATATGGATTACCAAACTAGATCGCTCCAGGGGCTAAACGTATTTTAGCAAGGGCATAGAGTAATGGCCGGCTAATCTCCTTACCCAGTCAAGCCGACTTTGGTGCCACGTCACGGGCCCTAGATTTTAACTTTTTAATTTAATAATGACTTTGCATCAAATTCCCAAGTCATTATTTATTTACAAGCTTCTTAGCTTTCTCTAGTCTTTGTCTCCGCGAGACTCCTCAAATTTTCAGAATAACTCATCAATTATAAGTTCAAAGGGAAGCTAAAATTTTCTAATTCCCCATCTTTGAAAGTTTTATTTTCCTTTTAAAAGAAAATAATCTGCAAGTGGATGACTTGAATACTTTCTTTAGATTTGCAAATATGATATCCACTCAAAATGAGTAAAGAGAAGCTCAAAGGCGGTCAAATGTGTTTATCAAGACTATAACTTTTAAAGATGAAGAGGATGATCTAGTCTTTACCCCCTTCAGCGAGATAAAGAAGAGAGATAATTAAATGTTATTATAATATTCTGAAATATATGAAGGTGGGATATAACTTATACAAACAATTCTTGGGCCTCCTTAATACATTCTAAGTTAGCAGACTTATATCCAGAAACTATGAAATATTTCGTAAGTTAGAGTTCAGCAAGGCCTCAAATCTCAGATACATAGCTCTACATGAGGATTTCAAATTTATAATTAGTTCTGTTTTATTTGAACTAGGATGAAATGGGGTCTGCATTCATGGAGATTAATCAGTGTTCTAATTTTTAATTATAAAATAAAAAACAAATTATAGATTTAAAATTTGAGGGAGATTTCTATAACCTCCTCCTCCAACAAATTTTAAATTCTCTCTCTCTGTTTAAAGTGTATATTTAAATCTATGAAAACTTTTCAAGCTTTAGAGCGACTCATTCCAAACAAACTCTTGACTATCTTTAAAATAATGGATTAATACGAATGCAGAATAGGTGTTTAGAGATATTTGAGATATATAAATTAGTAGACTTTGATTTTAATCTTGCTGTTCATATGGCTAACGCCTTGATGAGTCATTTTTACTCCAAAGTTCGAAACCCACAAGCAAATAATTTTTTTTTCTGACCAATAAATTTAACTGCAATAATAGAAAAAGCAAAAGCAGTAGTAAAAATATTTGAAGAATTAATTTAATTAAAGATAAGGAAGAAGATGAAAATGAATTTGTGGAAGAATAGTTTGAAAAGAGGAAAAGTTTTTAAAAAAATAAGGATTGTTTTGAAAAAGTTAAAACAAGGCTGATATAGTTAGACTCAAAAATTCACAATGAAAGATCAAGGCAGTTATAAAGAGAGGGCTTTATTAATTTAACGATCAAATCATCTATACATTTCTTTATTGCAATCTCTCTAATCCATTCATATTATACCTCTATTATAAAAATTATGTGTAAACAAATTCTCTATATTTTACACTTTCAAAATCTCCATAAAGTTTGATATCGATATATATTTCAGAGAAAACACATCTTAAGTACTCAAAATTATGGAAAAATTTAAGGGAAAGTTCAAAACTATAAAGTTCAACGAAATTTTTGTGGATTCCACCAGCCAAATGGAGCAGTTCATTATTCCTTAAATATAATTCCTAAAGTGATTAACAATAATAATGAATATTTTAGTAAGGCATTGAAAGAATTATATTCAAACCACGTGGACATATATTTTTTGCATTATATAAAAGTTGTTGACAACGAAGAAACCCTATCGAAAATATAACCATTACTTTTATTTTCTTTTTTTGTAAAATTAAAGTGACGGCGTTGCTGACTACTTCCAATTAGATAATGCAGGTGTATTTTATTACAAAGTGGTTCAAATCTGTTAAGTTTATTCTAGACAATAAATACTGCATCCACCTTAAAAATGAAACAGTTCTACCCATTCTTGAGTATTTAACAATGGCTTATTTTTTAAAATAAATATCATATTGAGAGAGTTAAGGAAAATACCTCGCTCCCCAAGATCAAGGATTTTAATTTAAATAGCCAAAGTATTTTCGAATTTATTAGGATCTAACTGTGGAGATACGAAACGAAGTTATCTTGAATGGAAATCTCGAATATAGATAAAATAATTAATAAATTATAGAAATCTGTTTCTTTTCCTATTAGCTCTGAGTCAAAAATCTCTCCAAACGTTGAAGATTGAAGCGGACGATTAATTTTCTTTCATATAGCGAGAGCTTAATCAGGATGTCGATTATAGAAAAGATAATCTTCATCCCTGTCTTATGGAAACAATTAGACCCCTGAACTTAGATCTGGGAAAAAACACTCTTTAATCTACTTTATTTATTTATAAATGATATTTAATTAGTAGCTCAAATTTATTCTTACATTATGATTTCGAATATAGTGAATGTAGACTGATTTAAGTGATTAGGAGCGAGCAATCTCTGCAACTGAGCACTCTATCCCTTAGTAGGTTGACAGTAAACTTCAGCCACATTTACTCATCGCTTTAAAATTTATTGCTTTAACTAAATGTCATTTTAATATCTATCCCTTCTTTGTTTCGAAAACCTTACTATCAATTGCATTCAAGCGGAGGGATTTTGGTGCTAGAGCTTAGGCGGATTCTGCGAGTTTATGAAGCTCCTTCCCTCCAAGAACATTTAATTTTTGTAGAATTGGATTTATACTTTAAATTTATTAAGAAGGATCTGAAGAGTTTGAAAATGAAATTCAAAATCAACGGAATAGAATCTGTCAATATAAAATAGAATTGTTATCATAATATTTGCTTCTTACAATTTTATTAAATGAAGATTATCAAGATGAATACAAGAAAAAATTCTTCTCGGATATAAATTCTACCGAGAAAGGATTTCTGCATTTATTCCCAAACCTTGAGTAGCTCATCATTCTAAATGCGACAATAGTCTAAGAACATTATAGGTCAAATACGAATAGTTGATGAGCAAACATAAATACAAAGAAAATAAACATAAAATTAATAACAGGCTGGAATTTAATTAAGTTCTCAGATAATCAAGTAATAATAAATGTCTAGCAAATGAAATTTATAACCAAATGTCTATCTCCTCAAGATTCACTAAGATAGCACTCAATGAAAAAACTTTGCCGATTATTCGCGACAAATCTCCTAATTAAAAATTGTAAGCATATATCTTTCCAAATTCATTAGTGTTTTTAGCCAATCAGATACCCATAGAAAATGTTTTCGCATTAGTTGTTGCAATTTACATTATGCAAGTATGATATTCAGAATACATCAACAGGCTTCTAGATGCATTAAGTGTTTTCTATTCGCAATTCAAACTAGCCCTTTCGTTTGTTTTTCAACTTGTATTTTTTTAAATGCAGTCTTCTTCTATTGATTTTCTTTGTATATATGTTTCCTAATAAACTATTCGTATTTGACCAATATTTATAAAGAAATTAATTTTGAAGAGAAGAGCTCATTAATTTTTTTAATGTTTTAAAATAGATTTTAAGCTTTCAGAGCCTGCTAAAAAACTTAAGTAACGTAAGAGAGTATAATGTTCCTCAAATCAGTGCACCTATTACTTACTAATTAAATTTATAAAAAAACTAAGAGTGAAAAATACTACTCCTCTAGTTCCTAAGCAGACTCATTTTTGAATTATATATGAGGATTTTAATTAATGATTGCAGGCTTTGAGGATTGTTCATTCTTCAAAAGAAGTGAAAGAGGAGGGGAGGTGATTCTCTATATACCACATGATGTGATCTTTTAGACATATTTTCATTAAATTTAATTTATATTTTCTAGTCGATCTTAAAGCAGATTCACCAGTATTTCACTATGGTTGAGAGGTTCATTCGCTACGCTGAGGACTTACCTCCCATGGAAAGATCTCAAGAGTATAATACTAGCACTCTATCCTCGGAGTTAAATCAGTAAGCTGGCTCTTCAAATAGCGATCATCCTCCTTATGAACTTTAATGGTTTTAAAATGGGTCGCTTATACTTAGCGGATTCAAAATCACAGTCAAGTTTCAGAGAGTCATTGCACTACAGGAATGTTTTTAATTTAAAAGTGTACTTCTAATTAGATAATATAAAAATTGTAGACCTTGAAAAAGATCTACGGGGATAGTATTAAGATTGAGGCTTAATATGTAAAGCTATCAGCAATATAGTCAGAAAGAGAGAGAAATTACCTTTAAATTAAATTCATTTAGGAATAAATTATTTTCCTACCTAAATTAAGAATTAGTAAAAAATTTGAGGAATAAACAATTAATAAATTTTTTTTGAGAACTAATTAAAATAATTTTTTCATCATTCTTGCCTAATTCGTATTGATGTTTATTTTCAAAGTAATCTTTTGAAATCTTTATCTCCCAACATCTACTTTAACTAGGCGAGAGATCTGACTTGCTCTAAATTTTATGCTGCTTCAGCCAAAGTCTCTGTGAGGAGCTTTGTATTTTTCTTTCTATAAATAATTTCCATCAATCCCTCAATGTCATCCATTTCTTGCATGGCCAATTTTTTCATTCCTAAAATGATCTAAGTTTTAGAGAGGTTTGAGACTGCAAGGTAAATAGATTGAAGTATGCCTCTAGTTCTCGAACTTCTTCCTCTCATTTACTGGTACTGACTTTCCGATTTTACGTTGCATGAAATAATTACCTTTGCGTCTTGCTTGAACCTAGTATTGTATCCGCAACATTCTTCAGGAGAAAGAAGCAAAACTCCAGAATGCCATTATTAAATTTCGTCTAAATTCTAAATTGAGATTCCTCTTAAAACATTAACTACTCCCAAAGTTTTTATTACTTTTTCAAATTTATCATGAGTATCTTTTTCACAAAAAACTATAAGTGGAATATTCTTCCCAAATTTCTCAATCAAAGAAATAGTAAAATCAACTCGGTCAGCTTACTTTTTGAAAATCTCAATATCTCCACCCAGGTCTTGCTATATACCTGTTAAGAACTCAACCTCGCTTTTAAATACTAATAGTTCAGTTTGACCTAATGTTTTTTAAATGATCCTCTACATTCCAGGATCACATGTTGCACTGAAAAGATAACATTAAGTAAGAGTTAGATCCCACAATCCAAATACTTTATTTTGAACAACTTTATAAGGGCAAGCTGTAAGAATTTGATCGTATTCATCAACAATTGTAATGTCATGAGTCAACTTTGACCCATAGAAATTCTCTATTGTCTCTATTTTTAAGTTTAAGCCTAGAGGTTTGAGATAGCGTAGTGTCTAAACTTTAAGAACATCATTTGGAACTATAATTATGACACTCTTGCCTTGCTATTTCCAATACTCTGCAATTAAACTCATAATCCAAGTTTTGCCTGAGGCAGTCGGGATGTGACATTGAATAGTACTACATGAGCAAGCTAAAATTACTGAAGCCAAAGTTGCCTAATATTCATTGTGCCTGTATTCATCGCAAATGTTTTCAACCTTTTTTGAAATTTCAAAGAGTTCCTCTATTGCCACATCTTTCTTATGATAAAATGATTTTGTCTTTTCCTCAAAGAGCTTTTAAAATGAGTCACAATTCTTGACCTCTTCCAATTTCTTGGAAGAATTTTGAGATTACCTTTTTGTTATTTCCCTTAACCAATTTTACTCGTCTAGTTCAACAATAGATTTTATATCCTATTTATCCATATCCTTCAAAGACTGCAAAACTAGCATGCATCTTTCTAAGGGCAAATTTATTTACTCTTTTTCGGAGAGAATATGGAAAATTATGTCTCTTTTTCTGTATAAGTCAATTATTTCATCTAGAACAATATTTGGATCTGAAAGAACTTGAACTTTTGAAATGAAACTAATTAAATCTTACTACTCTGATTAATTGCAATTCTTTTTCATTTTCTCAATTAGTCCAGGCCATATAAACTTTTTGGGGTTTTATGAAATACATTTTGCCTCCTCCTCGTTGAAGCCAATCTACTTCATGTACTGTTCTATTGCATTTCTATGTTAGTCCAAATTTTACTGTTCTCTCACAAAGTGAGGATTATTTTCAATTAGATATCCTATGAAATAAGAGGAGTATGGAATTTCGTTATCTTAAAGGTATCAGTTTATTGAGGAAATCATTTACTTGAAAGTTTCTTAGTTATTTTGACTTATCTTTTTCGAAATCGAAGTTTGATTAAGGAAAGGATATAGAGAATGATAGAGAGTTTTGCCTTCTAACTCCAAGCCTTTATGAGCTTTTATCATTCTGAAATGAATGTTTATGATTTGTTCGAGGCCGAGCTTCTTCATTTCATTAGCAATTTGTTCTAAATCTCTGACTCTAAATAAGTCTTAGACCTTTTCTTGTTCGAAATATATCTAGAACTCTTGGCATTTCATCATTAGCCCTTGATCCTCAGATAGCTTTTCTATCATTGATTTTTACAATAAGAGGCGCAATTGTGTTTCAAGGCTGTTATAGTTCTCTAAGATAAATTTAGAAACTTTTGCCAATTAAATTTGTGCCTCTTTTGGAGATGAGGATGTCTGATCCAAAGATTACTTTATCTAAACATTTGATGTCTTAGTTTCCCTCTTTTCCTCCTTGTATAGATTAGTTAGATAATCTAAGAGTTCATCTTTGTCTTCCTTAAGTTAGTTTACCTAAGTTTATTTCCTTTAGATTTTTTGCCTTTTAGTTCTAAGATATTCTCTTATTTCATCAAGCTCAAATTAAGAGAGTGGAGGTTTCTTAAATGCTGGATTACTTTAAATTTCTTTGAGCGTCAGTGAAAAATTTTTTGAAATTTTTTATAGCAAATTTCCCGCCTCTTCACTCAAGCCAAGGAATGAATCATCTCTTTGCCCTAAGAAAATTATGTCTTAAAATTCTTACTTCTCTTTCCTAAATTAGATTTTAGATTTTTTTTCTCTTCTCTTGTTTTCGACTTTGTTTCATCATCGCTATGATAAGTGAAAGTATCTGGACCTATTATAAACCTAGAATCATCACTATCGAAATCGTCTTCAATGCGCCTACTCATCCCTCCCTTTTTAAATAAGAATTTTTAAATAACTATTAAATTCAAATTACTTAACTCAGATTTAATTACTAAACTTATTTTCACTTATTTAATAAGCCATTTGTGATTATTTTAATATATACCGATCTGATTTTAATTCAGATCAGAAAAATCACAAAAAATCACAAAAAAGGGCCAAAAATCACAAATAATCACAATTTTTCTGATGACTTTGTGAAAAAATCACAAAGCCAAAATATTCAATTAAAACATTCACAATCATCTTAGTAAGTTAAACTTCATTCCCTTAATTTACTATTTATTAACTCAATTTACTATAGGGATTCTTTCCTAATAATAATATTTTTAGTGGTTGAAGATAAACTTACTAATAAAAAAATGAATTACTAGAAAAGAAACTGGGGCTAGTTTGAACAATCAGTTGACGAAGCCATGGATGAAACTCTTCTCAAAGTTGGTGCCTAAGATTTGGTTGGAAGATTCAGATCAAAGCATGACCTATATACTTACTTCACTGAAATATGTAAAATTATAGACCATCATTAATTGTTTTCTAGTGAGCTACTACATGCCTCCCATTGAAGGAGTAAACAGAGATTATTTCAAATAAATTTTCAAGGGAGAGAAAAAGCTTTTAAAGATGGGAGAAGTTAAAATGACTAAAGTACCCAAATATGACGAGCTATCAGTTCGATAGATCTTCAAAGGTATAAAAGACGATACCGAACTTCTTCAATATTTACCTGACATGGATGAAAAGCATAAGCCGATAGATAGAACTTATTTCTTCAACGTGGTGAACACAATTTAGCCAGACTACTTAGCTTTTATAGTAAAAGCCACTTAAGATAAGAGAAATGTTTCAGCAGATGGAACTGCAAAGAATGATTTCATTCTCATATCTGATGAATGGCTTTCTCAAATAACAAGTCATCCTTTTGTTTCAAGTAATTTTTAAATCTTTAAACTGTTTTATTAGAGAAAAACGGGAGGGCTCTTCAACTTATGAAGTAATCAGCTAAGGTTTTCAAGGCTAAGAGGTAGAAACCTAATCCAGCCCCAGTTACATCTCTAAAGAGATTTAAGACTAATGAAGGTCCTGGATCTGCATCTAAATCAAACTTCAACTCTAATTAGCTAATGATAGAAAGTGTTGGAAATAACAACTCTCAGGATTTCAACCAAGATGGACTCTCTTAGACTATCTCTAAATTGAGATTTAATATTTGATGAACTTAACTTCATTAATTAAAAATTAATCCTATCTTTCTTAACTTTTTTATACTTAAGTCAATCACTTTATCACTGCTGATGCTTTCAAATGATTATTTTATCAGCCTTCGAGCATTTATTTTCTCATTAGAAAAGGCTGCTTTCAACTTAAGTCTCTTATATTGATTCTTGACAAGAGAGAAATAGTTTTCAATAGGATTAAACTAGGGTGAGTATGGAGGAGTAAATAAAAGCTCAATAGAAAGGTCCTTGCATAACTACTTGATTCTTTTGCTATGATGAACTCTCAAGTTATCCAAAACTATAGTGAGCTCTCTAGATTTAAAGATTTCTTGAGCACCAATAATGAAATCGTAAAATTTATCAGTATCTATTGACCTGTCATGCGTATAGTAAATTTCTAATCCTTTCGAGGTAGATATCCCACAAACCACTGCTAAGCTCTACTAAGACTAGAGCTTGTCTTTAATTTTTATATTGTTATTTCTGCCACTATAATCTAGTTTCAGTCTTGTTGCTATTGTAAACATTACTTCATCAACAAACAAGAGTTCTCATTTATTGTCAATAGCGCTCTATATATTCTAAAGCATTTCTTATTCAAGGATCTTAATCTTTTCTTGCTGAGTGGGAGTTGAATATTTTAGAGTGACTATTGATTTTCTCTTGATGTTATTACGTTGATATATTTATCTAAGGTGCGAAGGTGAGATGAAAAGATTAGGAAATTATCTGTGGAACATCACACATCTCTCAGCTAAACTCATTCCACATTGCTATTCAAGGGTTACTTGAGAAATTAGATATTCCTTGTGCTCATCTTTAATTTTATTCCTTACTGAATTTTCAAGAGCAGTTTAATTTATTGAATGATAGTTTTATATAGCTTCAAGACATTTTCTTCTTACAATTTAGGGACTAATTCCAGTTAGCTTGGCTATGAAACTGTAGCTAAGAAATTAATAACTCTCTTTTGAAGGAGTTAAAGTTTTATATCTTAGCATTAGGATCATCTCGCTTGTTGTTTTTATATTAGCATAAAGAGAAACTGAAGAATTGGTAGATATCTCCTCATTGCCTAAAACGTAAATAAGTAAATTACAAAGAAGGAAATAAGTTTTAAGTTCGAGGAATTTTAAAAGGAAAGGATTGGGAAATAATTACAAATTTAGGAAGAGTAAGCTTGTTTATCTAACTTTAAGAAGATAAATGATTTCTAAAACTCTTATAAAGAAGAGACAGAGAAATTTTTAGATAAATTATTTTTACTTGAATAGTTGCTAAGCTTTATAAATACTCAGTCAAATATTTTCCTAACAAGCTTAGCTTTAATTATTTATATATTTTTAAAAGTAAAATTTCATAATGAACTATACTATTCTTTTATCGCTAGTTTAACATATCTGTTCATTTAATTTAAGGTAAGGTAAAAGTAAATCAAAATTTTAAGGAGGACTTTAAAGTCTATTTTAAAAATTAATTGCTTTTATTTGAAAAATATATTTTTAATAAACTTTACTTTTTAAAAATAGATAGTATTATAAGAATGAATAAAGTTTTAAATCCTAATTTATTTGTCATATTTAATTCCTATTCCGCATATGCGGAAATTTTAAATTTATATAAAAAGAGCGGATTCCGCATATGCGGAATGCAACAATTTGAAACTTTTTCTAGTTCGATAATACTATGAAATGGAGATAGTTATATTTCTTTTAAAATAATTTGTTCTGAATTTAACTTTTAAATTTACGAATAAATAAAACTAAAGAATAGAATGATTTATATGGCAAAGCCCATAAATTAATAAATAAAGGAATAAACTCTAGTTCATTGTAATTCTAAACTAAGTGACCATATATAAATTAGCAAAAAAATTAGGAAATAAATTACATTTAGTTCTGTAATGTTAATAATAAAGTTATTACACTATATATTTTTGATTTAGGAATCTAATGAGTGAGAAACAATTCATAAATATAGAATTCACAAATTATTATCTCTTACCTTAAAGGAGAAAGGGCGCTTACTTGCTCGACATATAGATAACTTAATTGGGTAAAAAAATTAAATGTAATTATATAATTTATTCTTACATCAGCTCAAGGAATCATTTCGGTTTATATTAAAAACATTTAATTTCCCCAATTCATACTATTTTTACTAAATGTCCTTTGCTATTGTAAATGTTATGAGAGATGAGGCATTCTCTTGAGCGCTTAATATAGTAGGAATTTTAATTAAAATCGTTGATTAATTATAATAATAAATGGAGAGTTGCAACTTCGTGTCAGTTGAAATTGCAAATTCACCCCTGATCTGCTGCTTGTTCGATAGCTTGTCAAAAATTAAAATGAGTTTCTTCTTTAATCATCTTCACAGCACCTCTCAGCAGTGAGATATGACTCACGCACTCATCTTCATCCTCATCTTCGTCTTCATTAAAACTTGTGTTGCTTATAACTCTTGACTGAGCACTCCCACACAAAATTTTCAAGGATGTAAAGTTCTTAGAATTTCGTGCTGAATCTAATGGTGCAATAATTATTTAAATTGGACACACTTAACTGCCACTGATTTATTCCATTTTAATTTAATATATAATTTAATTCTATTTTTTTAATTAAATTCTCAGCTATAACAAAACTTTTCAATCTTTAATCCTCAAAATTAATAGAATACAAACTCGAATGGATTAAATAATTAAGATAGCAACTTAAATAATTATCTAAAGAATCCTAATTAAGATATACAAAATAATTCATATCCTTAGTCACAATCACCAAAATGAAAATGTATATCACCCTGATATTTAAATTTCAGTTTAAATCTTTAATTTTGAGATCTTTTTCTAAGGAAAATCTCATTTGAAAAGCGATAATTAAAGAAATAGTCCTTTTGATATGCATTAAATTAGTATCATATCCTATTTTTAAGCGAAGATAGGAAGCTGCATAAATCATAGTAAGGCAAAATTAAGAAAGATCCAAAGAAAGAACAAGCCTATCTTTGATAAATAATTGGATGACATTCATTGAAATTCTTCCCTTCTAACTCTCGCATTATTTAACTATGTCCTCAGCTGTTTAATTTCATTTATATTAGGTGTTTTTAAATATTTATTTATCTGCTCCAAAAATAACTGTTGAGTCGATCTGTCTGTTATTGATGGACTTGATCATCTGTTCTCTTAGTTTTCTGCCATTTTTATACTTTTATAGTAGCTTCCCAGCTCGTTCAAGATTAGACTAATTGAAATAAAGTAATAATTGTAATTTATGAATAGCTATATAGAAGTGATTGCTTTTGCAGATACTCTAAGACCACCTCGAATTGTTTAGCATTATAATCTGCATCTTTGACTGCGTTTTTCAGTGAGATGTGTAAATTATCCTTGTCTCTGAGTTTAAAATCTTAATTGAGCTTAAATTAAAAAAAATTTGTAATTCCTCTACTTGCTCTTAACTTTGTTTCGACCTTACTTCTCCCTCTTTAATCTTGATTTTAATAGCTATATAAAATGGTTTAAAGCAGATCTTTTATTAAAAATATTGATTTGAAAATGAAATGGCGTTTAAAGTTATTTTGAAAAAAAATTATCTATAGATTATGGAAACTTATAATATAATTATATATTTTAAAAATACAAGAAATAGGGAAACATCGAATTTTTTATATAAGTGGCCAATTTCAAAGTAAGATTAAATCAATTATATTAAAAGTAGAATAATATAGGTAAGAGTTTAATTTATTTTTTGTAATATTATTCTCACCCCTTTAAAATAAACGATATCGTAATTAGATAATCACAATAATTTGACATTAAAAATCAACATTAAGATTGATTTTTATAATTAAGCACTAATTAAGGATAGATAAAATAGAATTAAATATTTTCTGCGTAAGCATTTAATATTTTCAATTTGAGCCAGAAGTTTTTCTGCTATTCTCAGATAGATTCTTCTCATCTTGCCAGCTTCATGATTCAGTTTTAACATTCGTAGCAATTTGGTTGAGCTTAGATCCTGAAAAGCAAAATTATGAGAAAGCAAAAGATATTATAATAAGGCAATCAAAGGCTTAGTTAAGATGGGACTTAAAAAAAAGATGCAAAAGATATTAATTGCATATCTATAGATAATTTAAGATAAGATTTTATAGTGCTTCAACTTCACTAAGTTAATTTTAGTATAAAATATAAACCTTGCTTTTTTGTCTCAAATGAACGGCTTGCAGATCATTGAATTACTAATAAATTGGTATGCTTATATTAAAAGATATTTCAATGTCACATTATTATATAAAGTAACAGTGATATTATGATAGGATTTTCTGTAAAACTATAATGAGTAAACAAAGAAGGTTAAACAAAAATAATACAAAAGAGTTTGAATATGCTGTGTTTAAGTAATTCTTTATACTTGAGGAGCAAACCAACTAGGATTATTGCTACTCAAATCAAAGGGAATTTTTACCTTGCAAGTGATACCTGAAGTTTTCCTTGTTTGGGAACCCCGGGGCCCAACTTTTTGGCTTCCACTCTAATCGCTTAACAATTAAAGTTTTCCACCTCTTGCTCGAGTACTCGTTGTTCTTTTGAAAATCCAAGTTATTTTACTTTTTAAATAGTAGATCCTTAAGGATGACAAGCTGAAATAAATAGAGCTAAGAACTAAGCGAATGGTGCAATTGTGAAGAGGGACTCCTTTTAATTGGGGTTCCATTAAATTTAAATACTAATTATACTTAAAATTAATTAGTAGCAATACTAAATTGCTGCAATTTAATTATGGGGCCCGCGTTGAATAAAATTATAGCAGCTATTTTTTTAATTTCTTGACGCACTTATAAAGGTTTCCAAGGGAAATTAGTGACTAACTCGTTTTGAACTTAAATTCTAGCAAAATAAGCAAAATAAGAGATAAATATGGAGTTTTATCTAATAAAAAATAAGAAAGATGAAGAACATCAATAACTGACATTTTTTTGCACTCTGATGTCTCGGGAGTCTCGCACCGGGCAACGGGGCAACAAAAAATAAGTGGGGGCTCTTCAAATTTTAAAAAATTTAAATTTAAAGATGGAACCATAGCTAAGAACAAACAACCTTAGCAAACAAATAAACTAATGTCGGAACAGAAACCCCGATCTTGTGCACTAATGAAGGGAAGCTTCTGAACTTGAGCTCAGCAAGAGATCTCTGTGTTTTAAATTGCAAGCCAAGATTGAGAAGTCGGTGGGCTTTTAAACTATCGACCTTTCCTCTGTTGCTGCCCAGAGATCAATGAGGAGAAGAAATTTTTAATGGAGTAATGTCAACGAAATTCAAATCCAGAGCCTCAAGCGGACTAAGGAATCCACTGACAAACCCAAATCTATATAAAAATTAGAAATGGGGGCCCTATCCTTGCTCAAAATTTGGGAGACTTCTCCACTCTGTTCCTCAAAAAAAATGGGGAAAACATAGGCTGAGTTGTAATTGAGGATAAAAAACTTTAAAAATGGTCCCGCTAAGAGGCAAGCACGATACTTACAAGGTTAAAATAAAGAGGGAAGAGGAGAAGAAGAGGAAATTTAGTTATGAATCAGAAACCTTAGTGTTGTTTCAGTAAAGTTTTTAGCTACTCAAAGCAAACTCCTGCTTGAGAGTTGTAACTTTGGAGGAGTGTGTTCAAAATTTCCCCCACCTTTTTCCAAGAAACCTAAAAAGGAAAAAGCTTAAAAATTCCACGAATACCTTGGAAAAAGGAAGCGAGGGAAAACTGACAGTTTGGAAAAGGGGGACAAAAAATTGAATACGTTCTTCACTTGCTGGGGTTTTTTACGACTGATTACATCGCCATTCGCCTTTCCCAAATGGGAGTCACACTAAAATTTTTCAGCACGAGGCGCAACAATCTAGCTTACTGTATTCCAGACCTCGTAGAGGAGTGATGGGTTGTGATTGGGATATGTGCACAGAGTCTCAAGCCAGAGAACTATGATAAACTTTAAATGAAACTGCATAGCTTCAACAGAGTTGAAGAAAAAAAACATTGAGGGAAACATCGGGGGAAGGGAAATGCAGGCTATTCCATAGAGCAGACTTTGGGTCCGTTTAGTGCAGTGGGGCATTTGGGCTTAGTTGCTCTACTTGAAGCGATATGAAAACCCGAGGATATACTAGTGTGAAAGTGAAGTAATGAAAAATAATTTGCAACAAACATTGAAAATAGACAAGGGATCAGAATTTTTAAAAAATTAAGAGTAAAATAATAAAACAACCTATGAAAACCAACCTCAGTTATCTGAGATTTGAGGAAGCAGGGATTAAATTTAAGAAAATGAGACAGCGTAAGGTCACCTTCCCAGAAGATTTTGATTTCCTGTTTAAAGGGTTAAAAATTTGCATGATTTTAAGTTTAAAAAAGAAATTAATTATACACAACTGATTATCACTTTCTTTTTATTTGGGTTTGGGGTTTTATTCCCCAAAAAAAAAAAAATTTAAACCCTTCCATGGTGAGGAACCAAATATAAAGTTGCTATCAATTATTATCTTAATCTTTTTTTACCTACCTATCTAAATAATGATGCTCATAAAGTAATATTTGACTAGAATCTGAACATTATAATTTTAAATCTTTAGGAATGGAAGACAATGAAATATACACCAAGATGGAAATTGACTAAGAGGAAGAGATTAAAACTTCTTATCTCGAATCAATCCATAAAGTGAGAGCTGAAAATATGAAAGCTACCGTTCATAATCTTGCTTCTCAGTTTGTACAAGTTAAAAGATTTTATATTGTTAAATTATTTACAATTTAATTTGAAATAAGAGAGAAGAGGATGGCTATTAAAGTGGGAAAAATTCAATCCAAGTATGTCATCAATGAGAATATATATTTTAACTTTGCATGAGATAATTAGCTATGTGGGGAAGGAGCGCGCTTTTGAATTACTAGGCAACTCGAGCAAAACTCTCGTGTATTTCCTCACTGATAAAATTTGTTTAATTACAAATATTGTTGGATAAAAATGATTTATTTTGAGTAGATAACTTGAACCTAGTAAGGAGAGGGTGCGAATCACAAGAGGCTTTAGATGAACCGATGATTATTAGGAACGCATGTGATAGAAAGTTAGGCTTGAACATTATTCACGGAAATAAAATTAGCTTCTGTTAAACCTGTAAAATAGTTTAATTATAAACGGAATGATTTCATCTAAATAATAAAATTTAAATTTATTTACAATCTTCTAAACTTTCTCTAGTCTTTGCCACCTCATTTCCTAGGCAATTAAAATTTGGCTACGAGCTCTTCTGCCCAAAGCAAAGAGAGATACGCTTATTATCAAATTCCACATCTTCCAATTATATTCCATCGATTATTTATTATAATCTGCGAGTGGATAACTTAAAGGCTTATCTAAAATTCGCAAACTATATTTCTTCTAATCCGACTTAGAATCATCTAAGTAAGATAAGGCAGTCAAATGTTATTATAAAGACCCTCACTTTTCAAAATGATGAGGATAAGAAATTCAACACTTACATCTCCCATTTAAAGAAGAGAATAATTAGTTGTATATCTCATGTTATTTTCTTTTAATCAACTTTATTTAAGAAGGAGGGAGATCAATTCTACAGTCAGTTCTTGGAAACTCTAAATACCTTCAGAGTTAGGAGACTAATATCTACTAACAAAGATAATTTGTTTAGCAAGCTAGAATTCAGCAAGGCCTACTTTCTCACACGCTTAGCTCTTAACGAGGCTTAAAGAATTTATATCCTTAATTTAGTTAGTGTTTTGAGGATGACATGGAACTTGCACTCAATTAGATAAATCTGTGCACTAATTTTAATTATAGAATCAATGCTCAGATTATTATATTAATTTGAGGTAGATCTCTATCGCCAGCTCCAATAAATTAATGCATTTCTTGAATGAGTTATTTTAAATCGAGGAAGACTTTCCAATGCCTGGAGGGACTTATTCCTAACAAGCTCTTGACTATCTTAATTTTATCATGAATTAAACATTTTGGATTTCACTTTAATTACAAATTAAGTAGAGAATTTAAAACTATAGCAATATTTTTGTAATCTGTATAAACTTTGATACCGATGACTCTCTTCGGTAAACCACTTCCCTCGTGCTTGAAATAGTTGAAAAATTCAAAGGAAAGTTCAGATCCATAAGGTTTAATGAGATAATTGTTGACAGCAACAGCCAGATGAAGTATTTTATTATTCCTTAAATATAATCCTAAGTAAATTCAAAAATCTTAATGAATATTTTAGTAAGACTTTGCAAGAATTCTATTCCAACGACGAGAAATTTATTTGCATTTCCTATTGATGTTTTTTATTGACAATGAAGATAACCTTTCCAAAATAGAAACCATTTATTTTAGCGTCTGTTTATAAATTAAAGTGAAGGTAATACTGTAGAATTCTGAATAGCTAATGCAGGTGTATTTGATAACTCGGTACTTCAAACATGTTCAGTTAATAATAGATGAAACCCGCTGTGTGCTCCTTAACGATGATGAAGTTCTTCACATTCTTGAGTTGTTTTAACATAGGCTTTTCTTATTTTTAAATAATTTATATTGAGAGGTTGAAGTAAAAAACCTCATTACAAAAGATCCAGGATTTTATTTAATAAGTAAAACATTATAAAATTATAAAGGATCTGACTGTGCAAATACAATACTAAGCTATGTTGGATGGAAATCTCAAATATAGATAAAATATATTTCCAAAGTTATAAAAATCTATTTCTGTTCCTGTTTGCTTTGTGTTAAGAGACACTCTAAGCGCTCAAAATAGAAGCAGTGGAATCCTTTTATTTCACATAAACAAATCTAAATAAGGAAGCAATTCCGGGATTAGATGACTTTGATCCTTCAAATTTTATGAAATAAATTAAAATTCTCAGCTAAGACGACGATAAAGAGGACTCACTTTAATCAAGTTTTATTTATTAAAAAATATATATTTGGATTTGGGATTAAAATCGTGCTTAAATTATTTTCATAATGCATAAAATGAATGCGCACTGATTGAGGTGATAAGAAGCAGGCAGCCCCTTCATCTGAGAGAACTCACTCTAAATGCTTTGACTGTAAACTTCAGCCATATCTTCTCATCGCTATTATTAATTTATAAAATACCTTTATAAGCAATTTTGAAAAAATAAACCATCACTATTATCCGTTCAGCGCCGATTTTTCACTACTGGCTAGGAAGCCAGCTTGTCCAGTAAGTAGCCACTGTTTTTAGTATTTTTACTGAACTTTAGAGAAGTGGCTTCAAATCCATCCATGATTGGCATGTTGCAGTCCATAAATTACCCTACAATTGTGGGATTTAATAAAGTAAAATTACCTTTTTTTTTTCATTTTTGTAGAAATCCTCGGCTGACAAGGCTTCTTCCCCGTTCGTCCAGGCCTTACAGAAGAAAACTCAAAAGTTTTTGAAAAATCGGGGCTGAATGGATAATACTGTGCTTTTAAAAACTGGTGATCAGAGATATAAAAGCGGAGGGCTTTAGATTTTAGAGCTTGAGTGGTTTCTGCCATTTTATGACTCTACTTCCATCCAAGAATAAACAATTATAGCTCATAAGTTTTTATAAATAATATTTTCCGGAATCGCACTAATTACAAACTTATTTAAATTTCATAATCAACGATTATTCTAATATCTAATTGCAAATCGCTTTCTCCTCAAGATAGACAAGTAAAGCATTTGAGAATGACTTCAAAACAAGATCTTAAATAAGATAATTAGCAGAATCTCAGAAATAGAATCATCATACCTACTACAACTGAAAAATCCTCTTAAGAGGAAAAATACCTAAAATAATAATTGAAAATCATAGATGGCCGCACTCCATTAACTATTAAAACTCAAAGTATTAAATAATCGTAACTGGGTGGAGTGTAATAAAAAACAAATGGCTTATTCTATTAATCTCTTTTTTAGCAACTTCCAATTTTCCATTAAATTATGGACTGTATTACAGATGATAAGTATATTTTTATTACTAAGAAAGATCTGAAGAGCTTGAGAATGTTCCTAATGACCAGAGAAAATAAATGAACATTTATTTTTAAATGCATATTAACCTTTATTATAGCAGAAAATTAATTAAAGTCTGTGATAGATTCTATAATAAAATGTCTTAATGCCATTAGAAATCCTTCCTGATCCGCACCTATTTAGATAGACATTTAAAAATTAACATGAGTTTCTTCTTTGATCATCACCAGAGCTCCTCCTTTCAGTTAGCGAGTTATGATGCGCGCAAATTCCAAGTGATAAAATATCAAACTCTTAAATCTTATTTGGCTTATAACTATTGACTCAACGCTCCTACTGAAAAATTTAAAGTAAAGTAAAGTAAAGTAAAATTTGAGGAATGTAAATAATAATCATTTTCAAAACCAGCACTTATTCAGTACTAGTTAAGAGAACGTACTATTATCCTATGTAAACTGAAAAATTTAAAGGTTATAAATTCTTAGAAACGGGTAATAATTATTTAAACTAGGCACACTTTAACAGCAGCTGATTTATTCCTTTTTAATTTGATGTTTGAATTAATTTGAATTTCCCTTAAA
Organism: Tetmemena sp. SeJ-2015; assembly: GCA_027382625.1. Taxonomy (NCBI): domain Eukaryota; phylum Ciliophora; class Spirotrichea; order Sporadotrichida; family Oxytrichidae; genus Tetmemena; species Tetmemena sp. SeJ-2015. The sequence goes on from JAJKFJ010022518.1 coordinate 28,493, forward strand.
TTCTCAGCTATATATAAAGTCAAATAGCGAAGAATTTATTACTATAGCAAGCTTTAAGATGATATTCACAGAGCAGGGAAAAGCTTTCTGCCTTTATTTCACAATATCGAGCAGCTGATCATTCTAAATGATTCTTAAAGTGAAGTTCAAAAATTATTTGGATTTTTAGAGTTTAGTGATTTTTTATTTTTGAAGAGGAGAGCTAAGGAAAACAATTATAAATATTTTAAGCTATCTTAGTTTGCTAGGAAACTCAAAGAATTTGAGAGAATATAATCTACCTCATATCAACGAAGATACAAACTCGTTTCATTTTATTAGAGAACAAGATTATTCGAAAATTAAATATAAATATTCACTCTAAGAGTTTTGCTCAACATGCATTAGAATTTTATTTACTATTTAAAATAAAAAAATTTATGATTGCAGAGGAGATATCATTCTTCAAAAGAAGATAAAAAGGAGGAGAGATTAATCTCTATCTTTCAGAGGATTTGAGCTTGGATAGTAAATATTCTTTATGTAGTATTTTTCATATTGGAGTAGATACGCGAATATTTCATAAAAGTAGAGGAGTTTATTCGCAAGTTTGAAGGCTTACCTCCCATACAAAGATAGATAGAGTAGTCTATTACTGAAGGAAGCAGCAACATTCCAAATATGAAGGGCCCCTCCTCAGAGATTTATTGGTTTCAAGATTAAGAGATGCTCCTCAACGGATTCAAAATCATTGGTAGGTTTAAGGAAGTGAAGGGACTCAAGGAATTCACATGCTTTTAAATTCCAATATAGGTTTAGTTTAAATTGATAACCTTGAAAAAGATATATGGGGAGAACATAAGGATTGAGACAAAGACTATAAGAGTATCCAAATTAACTGATCAAACTTACCACAAAATTTAAATTTTACTATCGATATAATAATTTTCCATACCTAGAAGAGTATCCGAGGCTATTTATAATAAACTAATAAAAAATACTATTTTTAAAGCTATCGGATTATCTAAACCACTTTGAGGGAATGTTTTAGTTAGACGGTTCAAAATTATAAATAAAAAGGAACAACCTAAAGCAAGAGTTGGTCGGTAGATCATCAATCTTTATTCTCACTAATTCAATTAAATTAATTATTTGTAAGATCGGTGGGCAATCAATCAAATCACAACTTGTCTTCAACAATAGCAAACAGTAATAATTAATAAGTTTGGTAGCCATTGAAAGCTTTGTATAGCGGAAATTACTCTTATATAGGTGGAAATTTAATACAAAAAGGAATAGAGATATATTCAATTAAAATGGCATATTATCTAGGCAGTTAAAGAGACTAAGATTTATTCTATTAAATTCTATGCTATAATAGGGCAATTCCTTAACCTTTATTTACCAATGATTATGGAGTTTGGAACATCGCCAACTCATACAACATTCAAACTCAATCATATGCTACCCCACATGTAAATACGTTAGGGCTTTCTTAAAGCACTTTATCCATTCTTAATAATCTCAATTCACATAATAAAGAAAATTTTTGTGAATTCAAAGCCATTTTTAAATAAATGCAAAATATACGTTTTATAGGGTCTCCTTGTAGCATAAAGCACTCTTGCAAATGACTGGCCCTTGATTGAAATTTGAAAATGCAATGCCTTTCTACTGATTCAGAGCTTATATTGATGACTTGTTTCACATTTGCTCAATGTATTTATCCGAGATAGTGTAGAGGCAGTAGATCTTCTGAAAGCTGCTGTCAAATCTAGCATTTTCATCATATTTTCTCTCATTCTCGTTGGTAAAATGTTGAGTATTGCTGTATTTTCTTTTCAAAAATGTGTTCTTTGACTGAATGGGCGATGCTTTCCACTCCATTAATAATTGTAGAACTAGATTAAATATATGAGAACTTAATAAATTAATCAAACTTGATCACTAAATTAATTAAGAATTAGCAAACAGTAATTAAAATTGAAAAAAATAATTTAAGACAGTCGAAAGAAACTTTTAAAGGAAATCAATTAAGAAATTTAAGAATGTTTGCAAAAAGAAAAATTTTAAGAAAATTTTTAAAAAGTTTGATTAATTTATTAATTTTAATTTTCTGTTCTACAATTATTAATGGAGTGGAAAGCATCGCCCATTCAGTCAAAGATCACATTTTTGAAAAGAAAATACAGCAATACTCAACATTTTACCAACGAGAATGAGAGAAAATATGATGAAAATGCTAGATTTGACAGCAGCTTTCAGAAGATCTACTGCCTCTACACTATCTCGGATAAATACATTGAGCAAATGTGAAACAAGTCATCAATATAAGCTCTGAATCAGTAGAAAGGCATTGCATTTTCAAATTTCAATCAAGGGCCAGTCATTTGCAAGAGTGCTTTATGCTACAAGGAGACCCTATAAAACGTATATTTTGCATTTATTTAAAAATGGCTTTGAATTCACAAAAATTCTCTTTAGAAGAGAGAATAGCTCAAATAATCACGAGAGCAACTTGAATGATACTTCATAGAACTCAAATAGCAGTACTCCTTAATTTAATAGCCCAAAATGAAATCAACTCTGATAGTTTAAAATCATTTAATTCTTTCTTACTATGCTAAATTTTTCCTTAGGAAAAATCTAATTTTAAATACGATAATTAAGGGCACTGTAATATTTCTGAGCATATTTACTTGAATCAATTCCTATTTTTAGAGCAATTAATTCCAGAAATGAGTAGTCAAATAAATATAATGCTTGTGAAACGATTTATAAATAATCGCCGCCTGAGATATTTATAAATAACATTTTTAAAGAGTTAAGCTAATTTTAAATTTAAAACCTATATATGATTCTAGCAAAATTAAATAGAGATCCTCTATAACAAGACTGAAGATAGGATTTGAGATAAAATATCTTATTTTATAATTTATCCATCACTGAATTATTTAATGTCAAAGATTTTAGAATACAAATTACAGTGAGAATTCGAATAAAAATTTAGAGATCTAATATATATTAAATGCTAATCCCGTAGAGAGGAATAAAAAAATTTAGCTGCTCTTATTTATCTAAATCCTTTTTATTATCAACTTCCATAGTAAATCTTAATCTGTAAGTCACATGAAGACTGAACAGAAAATAAGATCAGATATTGAAAAATATAAATATATAAAAGAATGGAAGACAATATAATATCCATCGACATGGAAGTTAACTAAGAGGAGGAAGAGATAAAAACTTCTAATCTCGAATCAATCCATAAAAGGAGAGCTGAGAATATGCAAACCACTCTTCATAATATAGCTTAACAGTTTGTGCAAGCTAAAAGATTTAAAATAATTTTAGTAGAGATAAAATTTGAATATTTAATATGAATTAAGAGAGTAGAGAGTGGCCACCAAGATGGGGAAAATTCAGTCAAAATATGTAATCAATGAGAATTTCATTAACTATTAAATGATTGATTTAAGTTTGAATGAGATAATTAGCTATGTGGGGAGAGAGCGCGCTTTTGAATTACTAGGCAACTCCAGCAAATCTCTTCTGTATTTCATCACAGATAAAATTCAAATGCTGTTGAATGAAAAATTAATTATTTTAAGTAGATAACTTGAACCTAGTTAGGAGAGGATGCGAATCACAAGAGGTTTTAGAAGAACCGATGGTCATTAATGAATTACGTAAAAGAGAGTACAATCAGAGTTCTGTCAGCGGAAAGAAAATGAATTTATGCTAAACCATAAATCAAGGAAAACATGAAATCAGAATTCATCATTTGATTAAATCATTATTTATTTACAAGCTTCTTAACTTCCTCTAGTCTTGGCCAACGCAATCATCTTCAAATTTTAAGAATAGCTCATCAATTAAAAATGAATAGGGAGGCTAAAATTATCTGATTCCCCATCTTTGATATTTTTATATCCTATCATAAAATAATCTGCGAGTGGATGACTTGAATGCCTTCTTAGGATTTTCAAATATGATGTCCTCTCCAAATTAGTAAATAGAGGCTCAAAGGATTTCAAATGTGATTATAAAGACTATCACTTTTAAGAATAAAAAGGATCAACTACTCTACGCCCCAATCTCCAAAATAAAGAAGAGAGATAATAGATTTTAGTTTTAAATAGTAAAAATTTTAAGAAGGAGGGAAAAAGCTTCTATGATCAGTTCTTGGGGCTCCTAAATACATTCTAGGTTAGCAGACTTATATCCAAAAACTAGGATATGTTTAGCAAGTTAGAGTTCAGCAAGGCCTACTACCTCAGATACATATCTCTAGATGAGGATGCCAAAAATATAATTATTGTTTATATACTAGGATGAAATGGAGTCTGCTCTCATGGAGTTAAATCAGTGTGCCAATTTAAATTATAAGCGAAAGGTAAAAACTAAATTGTAGAAGATTTAAAATTTGAGGGAGATCTCTATAACCACTTCAAACAAATTATTAATTCTATTTCTTGAAGTTTTAAATCTAGGAAGACTTTTCAAGCTTTAGAGCGACTCATTCCAAACAAGCTCTTGACAATCTTAAAAATTATGTAAACCATAATCAAAATGAATTTCACAGCATTTATTTTAATCTGCATAAATTTTGATATCGACAACTATCTCAGGCAAACAACATCTCAAGTACTACAGATTGTGGAAAAATTTAATGGAAAATTCAAATCCATTAAGTTCAACGAAATTTTTGTGGATTGCAACAGCCAAATAGAGCAGTTCATTATTCCTTAAATATACATCAAAAGATATTTATAATTGCTAATTAATATGGTAATAAGACTATGCGAGTTTTCTATTAGAACCACGTTGACTATATTTATTACATTTTATAATGAGTTTTTTGTTGACAACGAAGACAACCTTTCGAAAATAGCAACCATTAATTTTGAATTCTATTTAGTAAAATTAAAGTGAGGGCGTTGCTGACTACTTCGAAATAGCTAATGCAGGTGTATTTGATAACTCGGTGTTTCAAGAATGTGCAGTTTATAATAGACGAAACCTACTGCGTGCATCTTAACAATGATGCAGTTCTTCCTATTATTGAGCTATTTAATTTATCATTGGCGCTTCTTCTTTTAAATAAATATCATATTGAGAGAGTGAAGAAAAGTACCTCATCGCCTAAGATTAAGGATTTTAATTTTTAATTGCTAGTGAATTTAGAATTTATTTGGATCTAACTGTGGAAATAAGAAACGAAGCGATCTTGGATGGAAATCTTGTATATAGATAAATTATTACGCCCAATTCTAGTAAATCTGTTTCTATTCCTGTTAGCCCTGAGTCAAGAATCTCTGCAAATGTTGAAGATTGAAGCGGACGAATCTTTTAATTTCACTTAATGAGAACTAAATCAGGGGGTGGATTATAGAAATGATAATCTTCATCCTTGTCTTATGAAAACAATTAGACCCCTGAGCTAAGACCAGAGAAACGACTCACTCTAATCTACTATATTTATAGATGAGATATATTTAGTAGCTTATATTTATTCTGTAAATGTGCGCTGATATAGATGATTAGGAGCAGGCAATCCCTGTAACTGAGCACGCTTTCTCTAAATAATTTGACTGTAAACTTTAGCCACATCTACTCATCGCTATTAATTTTAAATATCAATTAGGTTGGAACTAACTTTTATATTTATCATTCGCTACTCTGTTTCGAAAACCTTGGGATCAAAAGAATACAAGCAGAGGGTTTTTGGCCCTAAAGCTTAGGTGGATTCTGCGAATTTATGAAGCTCCTTCCCTCCAAGAATAAATAATGGAAATTTATTTAGAAATTATTCACAATTTATTGAAGAAGGATCTGAAGAGTTTGAAAATCAAATTCCAAATCAACGACGAAGAAACAGTCAATGCATAAGGAATTAATATGATGATATTTACTACAAAATATTTTAATAAATAGAGAAGGAGTAGATGAAGATGAATATTAGAAAAAATTCTTTGAAGATATAAAATCAAATGAGAAAGGCTTTCTACATTTATTTCATAACCTAGAGCAACTGATCATTCTAAATGCAACGAAATTCTAAGAGTAATTCAAATCATTACTTAATTAATTCTGAGAATATTAATTTTGAAGAGAAGTGCTTATTTATTGTTTTAAAATAGATTTTTAGCTTTCAGAGCCTGGTAAAAAATTTGAGTAACATAAGAGAGTATAATGTTCCTCAGATCGGTGCTCCTATTGTTTACTAAATAAGATTAATTATAAAACTTATAGTGAAAAATACTACTCCTCTCGTTCATTTGCAGACTCATTTTTGAATTAGTATCTAACAATTAGAATTTATGATTGCAGGCTTTGAGGATTGTTCATTCTTCAAAAGAAGTGAAAGAGGAGGGTAAGTTATTTTCTATATTCCACATGATGTGATCTTTTATATACTCATTAATTTTATTTAAATTCTTTACTATCTTAAAGCAGATTCACCAGTATTTCACTTTGGTTGAGAGGTTCATTCGCTATGCTGAGAACTTACCTCCCATGGAAAGATCTCAAGAGTATAACCCTAGTACCCTATCCTCGGAGCTAAATCAGTAAGCTAGCTCTTCAAATTGCGAGCACCTTTCTTCTTAGCTTTAATGGTTTCAAAATGGGTCGCTCATACTTAATGGATTCAAAATCACAGTCAAGTTTCAGGGATTCATTGCACTACATGAATGTTTTTAATTTAAAAGCGTACTTCTAATTAGATAAAATAAAAATTGTAAGCATTGAAAAAGATCTACGGGGATAGTATAAAGATTGAGGCTTAGAATGTAAAGACAATGTAATTTGAAAGAGAGAGAATTTACCTTTAATTTATGTTAGTTAAGGAATTTAAATTATTTTCCTTACCTAAAATATGAGTGTCCATAGCTATTGTAAAAATTATGTAAAATGAGGTAGGATATTATATTTCTAAATTATTGGAGTATCTAAAGTATTAAGAATTAAAATTCGTTGGATAGGATATTTTCAAAGATGGAATTCCAAACTAACCAAGATCATATCAAGATGATAGACCCATTTTTGGCAGATCATCAATTCTTTTTTAAGTTGAAGTATTATTATAATCAATTCTGAATTAGCAAAATCCACCCTTCTCCTCCACATTAACAAATCCAGACAAAACTGTGTAACTAAGCACCTATAATAGGTTAAATTTTTAACCCTAACCTTCCAGAGGATTTGGTGGTTGGGTTCTCGCTGGCTAAAATAATTCTCAAATTTAGCCGCATATGCCCCAGCACGTATATTCGACAGGCCTTTCTTAGAGCGTTTAATAATCAAACTTCTCCTTGTTCAATCATCCCAATTCACAGAATAGAAATACGAGTGGATTAAATATTTCCAGATTATACAATTCTCTCTAGAATCCTACTTCAGATATACAAAATAATTCAAATCCTTAGTAACAACTCCCAAAATGAAAATCTATATATCACACTCATACATAACTATCATTTTAATATCTCACTCTTAAATTTGATAAAAGGAAAATCTAATTACTTATTAAGATAATTAAAGAAATTGTGTTTATGATGTGTAAGTATGTTTGCATCAATTCCTATTTTTAAGAGCAAAATAGGCAGCTGCAGAAATCATAGTTAAGGCCAGTAGTGACAGCTCCAAAGAAAAGAACTGGCCTATCTTTGATAAGTAATTGAATGGCGTTCATTTACATTCTTTCCTTCTATCTCTCGCACTATTTAATCAAGCCTTCAGCTGTCTAAATGATAAAAAATGTTTGTTAAATATTTATATAGCTGTTCCATAAATACCATTTGAGTCGATCTGTCTGTTATTGATGGACTTGATCATCAATTCTCTTAGTTTTTCTGCCGTCTTTATACTTTCATCGTAGCGTCCCAACTCGTACAAAATTAGCTAAATTTTTCACAATATTATAATTAATTATTTTTATTAGGCCTTAATCTTAAAGGCAATGAGACATTGCTGTGGCATGCAGAACTTCTGAATCGCCCAATAAAACTGATTCAAATAAAGTAATAGTGTAATTTATGAATAACTATATAGAAGTGATTGCTTTTACAGATACTCCAAGGCTATCTCAAATTGTTTGGCATGATAAGCTGCATCCTTAACTACATTGTTCATGGAGATGTGTAAATTATGCTTGTCTCTGAATTGAATATCTTGATTGAGCTTCAATATTTTTTTAAAAAAAAACAAAATCATTATTTTTCTAAAGGTTATTAAAGTATGAAACTGTTTTTTTTTAATTTGTTGAGCTCCATCTATCTTCTCAATTCCTCAACTTGCTCTTAGCTTTGTTTCCAGCTTACTTCTCCACTTTAAACTTGATTTAAATATGCTAGAAGAAATGGCTAAATATCTCACTTTTATTTATAATGAAATGATGAGTAAGTTATGTCTGCCGATTTTTTTGCAGAAGATAGATATCTAATGAGGAAATCTTTAATTCGAGAAAACAAAAACGAGAAATTTGGTTATTAATAAAGACAAATTTCAGAAACAGATTAAACAACGATTTAAAATTGTGATAATATAAAATTTATATCTTATATTTGCCGAAAATTACTTTTTAGCCTTGAGTTTGAAAGAAATTTATAATTTGATGGGAGTATATTCTAACCTTGGCCAAGACGGTAAAAGTCGAATTGACGCGATTGATTTTCTCTTGCACTTCCAAGCATATCTAATAGGTCTTGTATCAACTAAATATAAAGAGCAGTGCGATTAAAGTTTAAAGTCTTGGAAGCTTCTCCATACTCTTGTAATTTGAACAATATCTCAGCTAGAGCTTGCAAAGTCTAGAGTACAGAGCTGTGGTAGAGACCATAGGAAGCTTTCTAAACGCGAAGGCACTTCTCCAGCACCTGCTTGATGTTTTTAGAGTATTGATATTCTACACTATGATCTCTCTCACTCATCTCAGTGTAAACATTTTTTTCTAAATACACTTTGTGATGTTTAAACCTCAAATAAGGTTTAGTAATGGTAAAGAGCCATATAAACAGCCTCAAAGTAAGGATTCATGTCATCGCCCTCAAACATCTGCAATAGTTTCTCCTCCACGTATTTTACCTGCTTGTAGCCTTGAGAAAATATCAACTAATTTGATTTGAAAAATTATTATCTTATAGAAAATGTCTTGGGGTCCATGAAACATCTCAGACCATCAAAAAGCTAGAAAATCATTCCTATTAGACTGAAAATTATATTTATGCTGTATATTAAAGACTATCCTTTCCTAGAATAGGCTCAATAACGTTTTGAGATCTCTTAATCATATTGAATGCTTTCATGGGTTTCTATTGCATCTGCTGAGCCACTATATCCAAAATTTTCAAATTTATAAAGTATATCAATGCTGTATGCTATGTAGTAGATGTTTTCAACAGAGTAGAAACGTTTGAGAAGTTTTTTGTATTTTTTATTGTACTCTTCGTGCTTTTCCGTTATATCTAACTCTTGTAAGTCATCTATAATAAAATGAATACTTATTTTCAATTTCACTATAATGAACTAGTAGTAACTTTGCATGATCAAGTGCTCATCACCGTCATTCGAGTTGAGGAAAGACTTTCTCACAAATTGCGTACGAATCGAGTGTTCCCTAAATATCAAGTTCTCTCGCTCTAAACTTACCCATGAATTGTAATATTCTAACTCACTATGAGTGAGCTATAGTTTTAATTGGTAGTACATATCATATAAATTGAGAACATATTTTTAAAAACATAGCCACAAAGAGCTATTCACTATTTTATAACTCTTCTTCGCTCTCAATTTCAAAACACTCCTTTATCACCTCTAATGTCTTTACCATAGTTATCTCTAAAACATTTATTGAATATTATAAGTATTGCATTGAATAATTTTCTCTGCCTTTTTGAGGAGTTCTTTGTTTCCTCTCTCCCTCATGAAGTTATCAGCAACTCTAAAGTAGATTTTGCACACTTAATTCATATTATGATGGATTTATTTGAACTTGTAAATGGTTCTGGTGGTGGGTTTGTCTGATATTACAAAGCTAAATTATATTTCAAATTTTATCTACACTACTAAACAAAATACTTTCTACACACATCTTTAAAAAGCTAACAAGATATAATTTTATATCTCTATTGATACTTATAATGATCTTTAATTTACTCTCTAATCTTAATCATGAGAAATTTGATATAGAATACTTCATTTTCAGCTAAATATATTGGTTAAATTGTTCCCAATTTTAGATTATGCCATTCTTCTTAAATAAAATATGGTTGTTTTTATTCAATAACCCTAGAAAAAAGGAAGTCTTTTAAAAATAACTTTGATTCTATAATATATCGGAGATAAGATTCATAATGTTGATGAGCCTCCTCAGTTTAAAGCAACTCCCTAGCCTAGTCACCTCTTTCCTTATAAATTGAAGCTAGCTGATAATTGTCTTTATGATGCTCGAATATTCTCTAAGCCTTCTCTAGATACTCATTCAATAAAATTCAATTTGCTGCTTGAACTGTAAAAAAATTTAAGAAATCTAATTTAATGATTGCACTTCGATCGCTTGTAGAATTTCCAAAACGTAAAAGCCATAGTTCTATAAATGACGCCAATATAATTAAATAATTATTATTTTTGCCTAACTAGATATTCATTCTATCTCCATTGATATTTCTTTCCACAATCACGAGTGCTTTATCAATGTACTCCATTGTTTTTTGTAAAGAGTTTAACACTTGGAAAGTCTTCCCATAAAGAATATACACCTTCGCCAGATATTTCCATAAAATGTTTTCGTGCTGCTCAAATTAAACTTTAAAACCTTTTTAGCTAGGAAAATGAAAAGAAATGAACTTGGTTTAGTTGAAAAAAATTTGGGCTTTTTCTTGACATTTTGGGAAGTCCAGACATCGCTTTTCATTCCTGACATCCCAAAATCTGATCTTCGCTCTCAGGTAAAGTGAGATTTGTAGTTCTCCAGAGTCTAATCTTTTCACCAAGTCATCTATTATTCTCTTAGAAATTTTCATATCGCCCATTGACTGGTAGTAAAGAATAAATTTTAAATCAAGATTGAAATGTGTTTAGTAAGAAATGCTTTAATAACCCCACATTTTAAAATATAAAGGCTAAATTTTAAGATTTATATTTTGCTAACCTTAAAAATTTCTGTATAAAATTTTTATCGGCTTAAAAAAGCATGTCATAGAAAAATACATGTTTGCCGGGGAAAATTTGATCTCTGAATGGCTGTGAAATTAAATAAATTTATTTTTTTAAAAAAAATCCAACATGATTATTTAGTAGTATCCTATTTTTCCTGATTTTCTTCGTAAATTATGTTTACTTTGCCTTTTGAATAAGTGCTTTAGTTTGCAGTTCCTGATCTGAGTGCTGTGCTATGAATTCATCAACGAGGGTATCAATTTATTTTCTCCCTGACTTGTATTTGCACTCTAGATTTAAATCCAAGCGCTTTTGCCTCAGAGCTAAAAATTCATCAGTGTCGACTGTTCGTTCTACTATTACTTATTATGTAGTTGGGTCTGTTTGAGGTTGCATATCCTCTAAATGGGTAGTTTCAGCGCTATTGCTCTGATCAGAAACTATATTTTGGTCCTCCATGTCTGATGAAAATATATTTTAAACGCGATTAAAGTATACGTGATCAAGAATTATTTTTGAAAATAATGCTTATTAATTTTAATTCTCTTTTCATATGGATACATAAAGAGTTTTTTAAACAAATGTAAATGATGAATCTAAATTATATTAAATCATTTTAATCCTCATAATATTTGTTTATAGTCACAAACTTTTATTGTTCTTAAAGATAAAGATAAAATACTCTTAGAATATCTAGATAGAGGTGACTGTGATAATTAATCATCCTAGAATATTTTATTTCAAGTTTAGTATTTGCTATAAATGATTCTTACTTTATCTAAAATTTTGTTTTGCTCCTTTTTATTTAACACAATGTTTTCATGTAAGAATTTTTTTGACCAAGCAAAATGTTTTAAATGCTTTTTAAAATGAAGGCGCAAATGAAGATTTCAAAATTAATTTGGAAATATGGAGATAAATTTAATAAATGGTTGTATGAATTATGATGAGCACCAGAGCATCGATAGAATAGAAATAGTCCCCACTCCAAAGCTCAATATCCTTTTGAAGTAGAATCTCCTCTCTTTTGACTGGGGATTCATAAGCTGTAATGATTGCATTCCTGATACATTTATAAAAAAAAATATATTGATTCCTCCTTGTATTAAGGATTAAAAAAGTAATTTAAAGAGCGAAAGCATAGGGAATTTAGTTTAATTACATATACTCAAAATGATTTTTAAGCAAATTATTTATCTTTCATTTTTAGTAGTTTCATCAGGAAAAATAAAGTAATTTATTTACCAACTTTAAACTAATCGATAATAAAGAATAAAAAAAAACATTGCATGCAATAGAGTAGTAATTGTTTCCAATACATTTTCGCTCTGCTCTATACTTTCTCCTAAACTAAATAAAATTTAAATTATTCATTTCTAAAACTATTTGCATAGAATTCTTAGACAGAACATAAAATTCTGATTATAACTTTTGAATTATTCTTTGAAGACATAATTATCTCTGCAATTTTACTCTCCTCATTAAAATTAATGATATTGTATTTGGATAATTTTACAATCACTTGATATTAAAAACCAACATTAAAATTAATTTATATTAAAATACTATATTAGGATCTATAAAATGAGTTAAAACTGCGCACTCAGGGTCTCATTATGAAAGCTTCGAATGTGTTTTTGAAGCGAATGGGATTACACTAGATCTTGAAAAGCAAAGTAGGAACAGGAATGCTATAGTAGTGATGTTAAAAAATCAAAGATTATGTTCAATGTGGACTATCGAAAAGATGAAGCAAAAAAATAAATCAGGAAAGCAATAAGCTCCCAACATATTCTAGATTACTTCAACTCGACTCAGTTTCTTTCGGTATCAAATTTAAGCCTTGCATCACGCCAAAACTTTGTATGAAGCAGTTATACGAGGCAGACTTATAACCTCAACATTCCAGAGGTGTCGGTGGTTGGATTTTCGGCAGCTAAAATAGATCTCAAATGCAAACATACGTGACCTAACATGTATATTAGTTAGGCCTTCCATAGAGCTTCTAATAAAAAGCTTCTTTATCTTTCATCTTCCAAATTTACAGAACAAGAAATACAAAAAGATAAATTAATCACGACAGCAAATTGTAGGATTCTCTCCAAAATCCTAGTTTAAATATAAAAAATATTTACCATTTTTAATTCCCAAAATGAAAATCGTAAGCACTCTGAAACTTAAATATCATTTAAAATCTCTTTCTTAATTTTATAATTATGAGATTCATATTCTAAGTGTGCTAATTAAAGAAATTGTTATAATTCCACGTATATATGACTGTATCAACTCTTATTTTTCAGAGCTACATAGGCTGCTGCAGAAATTAAAGAAAGGGCAGCTGTGACAGCTCCGAAGAATAGGATAGGTCTATCTTTGATAAGTATTTGAATTGCGTTCATCTGCATTCTTTCCTTCTATTCCTAGAACCTTTAAATCAATCTTTCTGCTGTTTAAATAGTTTATTTGAGTTTGCACCAAACAAATTATTTTTTTGCTGTTGCAATAACATCTGAAGTGGCGATCTCTCTGTTATTTATGGACTTTTTCATCAAGTCTAATAGTTTTTCTGCTATTTTTATACATTCATCATAGCGTCCCAGCTGATACAAGATTAGCTAAAATATTGCCACATTTTATAATTAAATTTATGAATTAGACCTTGATCTTAAAGGAAACTTGATATAGGAGAAGCAAGAAGCACTTCTGAATCGGCAAAAAATAAGTCTAATTCAAATAAAAGAAGAGGTACAATTTATGAATAGCTAAATAGAATTAATTGCTTTTACACATACTCCAAGGTTACTTCAAGTTGTTTGGCTTTATATGCTGCGCCTTTTATGACGTTGTTCATGGAGATTTGAAAATTCTATTTGTCTTTGAATGAAATGTCTTTAGTGTGCTTAAAATATTTTCATTGTTTTTTATTTAGGAAATTTATTTAATATAGTTGGCTATTTAATAAATAATGTCATTTAGCAAATTAAATAAATTGATTAAAATTGTCAACCTCTTGAAATGAAGTGCGTCGAATTTAAATATATTTTTCGCTTTTAGAGGCAGATTACAATTCTAAGATCTTTATATCCCTTTATTATATTTTTGGAGCGATTTGCAATTAATTTAAGGGACAAAAAACTAAAAAATGAACAAATTTAAGAAATAGAAGAGGGCTTTCATCATAATTCGCATCTGAAGGTGCTATGAAGAAAATGAAAGAAGAAACTGATATTATTTTAATGATTATTTAAACAGTAGCGACTACCATTTTGTAATTCCTAGCTTATTATTTTAACCAATCATCATCGTCATAAGTTTAATTAAATCCTTACTTTATAATGAGCTCCATCTCTCTTCTTAATTCTTCTACTTGCTCTTAAGTTTACTTCCAGCTTACTTCTTAACTATTAGCTTGATAATTTTATCTTAAAATAAATTGATTTTTTCATTAAGAATACATTTAATTTATTAAGATGAATTAAAAATTAAGAGTAAATTAGGCCTTTAAAGTAGCTAGAGACGAAAATTTTTTTTAAAGTGTTTAAATTAATATAATTTTACTTTTGATGAGCAAAAATTCTCAACGTGGCCAAGATGGTGAAGGTGGAATTGACGCGATTGATTTTCTATTGTACTTCCAAGCAAATCTTATAGATCTTATTCTAAATTTAATAAGAAAGTTTTATCGCAATAAAAATTTAAGTCTTCGAAGCTTCTCCCTACTCTTTCAGTTAGAACAATATATCAGCGAGAGCTTGCATAGTTTAGAGCACCGAGCTATGATAAATCCCATAGGAAGCTTTCTAAACGCGGAGGCACTTCTACAGCACCTGCTTGATGTTTTTAGCGTATTATTATTCTAATTTGGGGTCTCTCTAACTCATCTCACTGTAAACATTTTTATCTAAATACACTTTGTGATCTTTAAACCTCAAATAAGGTTTAGTAATGGTAAAGAGCCATATACACAGCCTCGAAGTAGGGATTCATGTCATCGCCCTCAAACATCTGTAATAGTTTCTCCTCCACGTATTTCACCTGCTTGTAGCCTTGAGAAAATATCAAGGAGAAGCCTTTCCTCGTCATCCACTTTTTTCATGAAAATATAAATATCATGTCCTAGCCTAAAATTGGCCAAAAATAGCAATTTTTAGTACAAATTAAGGGGTGAGTCCGGCACCGCATGTGCGGGCCCAGACCGCACATATTTTATGAGACAAGACTTTTTTCAAATCAAGCATATATAGAATACTGCTCCTAAATAAAAAATAGTATTTACGCTCATTTCAGAAAATAAATTCTACATAAAATGGCAGAGCTTAAATGATAAAATATATTGTTAATTAAAGTATTATAGGTTTAATACGAATTGTGATTAGTGTGCTGTGGAAAGCTTAATTTAACGTCTGGGGATTTGCGAAGTGATAGGTTTGCTTTATTATTTACTTAAATTTATTTTAAATGAAAAAAGCAGATGAAGCACGTATGTCAGAATATTAAACCTTCAACTCCTTCCTCTCTCGCTCTGAATTTCGATGTAACTACAAGGACCCTACTGACTTCTTCAGAAAATGAGGATACTAAATGCGAGATCGAGATAACTTCTAACCACTCTCCCTTGTCAATGAGTACTTTACTGACGAAGGGGATTTCGGAAATGTGACATAAGAAACATTGTCCAAATGGCCCATCGCTTTCAAGATGGTTAAGGTCAAGCCTACAATGATATTGAGGGTATTTGTAGCTGTCTTTTATATTAAAGAGCTTGACTATGACCTCAACTACTAAATACTTCATATGGCGACAATAGAAAGCTAGATGGGAAAAGGCTTCGCCATAGCCTTCCTATCTGATCTTGAACTCTATCTCAAGCAACAAGAGGTTAGGAAGATAGGAGCGTAGCCGTAATTTGCGGGCTTAGGAAAGCCTACCCCTTCAACGGCTTCTTTTAGTCTATGGGTTTTACCTCCTCGCACTTACCTAGATACAGTTGCCTTGGCTGGCATAGGAAAAGGATCCTTTGCAAATATGATGGTGGTAGATACAGGGAAGAATTAAATTGTAGATCATTGACAATTAATACCACCCCAAACTCACCAAATTATTATCAAACTAGAAAAAAAGCCTTGACAATCAAGAGCCCTTCAAATGCTAGCTAAGAGTTCATTGTCTTTATCAGAACTAGCTAAATATCCAAGAAGGCAGTTGAGTAGCGAGGAGGAGAGAATAATGCTCACAGCGCAAAGGGATCTGAGAATTGCGAATTTGAAGACTTGGAAAAAGATTTTAGAATCAGATAGAGCAAGTCAAGAATAACAAGTAGTTCTATTTAGATAAAGAATCATGAACAGCTCCTCAAGACTTAAACAAGATAAGCAGAAAAAAACATTGGGAAAGATAGAAAATCAATTACGACATGACTAAACCAATAGGAGCCTGGACAAGTGATGTGAACTAAATGGAGGCTTAGTGAGCAACTGTGGTTCCTTCCACAAACATTGCCGCTTCGAAGGCTGCAAACAGCTTAAGGCTATTACAGGTATATACTGGTTCAGGCATGTCAAGGCTCACCTTGCTAATGGGGCCTCTAGAGTCAATATTTCCTTTGAAAGATGCAGTGGAGCAGATTGTGCGTACTGTAAAAAGTGTATCTCTCAATGTAAAGCTGGGAGCTAATTAAATACCGATTACTGAACACTTTTGAAAACATTTCCCTATAAGTAAAGATGACGCGATTTGGGGTGGTAGCAATACTTTACGTCTTTCATTCAGGCATTGCATTTGAACTTGAGAGCTCGTGTCTTCCTATTCTCTTTTATTCATTAATCATAAAATTTATTTAGGGAGGGAGCAGAAGGTCAGCAGACATGGGAAACACAAATTAGTCAAGTGTGACGTCTGCCTAAAGTTCAAAACATATGAGAGTTTTAGAGCGAACTTGAAGAGATAAATATGCAAAGTATTCTAAAATCTGGAAAGCGAAGATGAAAAGCTGAAGTCGAAGTGACGCAGACTCAAAAAGTGAGGGAGGTAGCCAAGAGCATCTGTAAAATTATTAGAATAAAAATAAGTCAAAAGAATATGAGAATACTATGCTTTGGTCTCTCAATCAGTTTCAGTTTGTAAAACATGTAAAACTCACTCAATAAGTATATAATAACTCGGGTTGTTATTCTCTAATAGTAATTCACAATATATACTAAGCCTTTCGCGAATCCCTAGACGTTAAATTAAGCTTTTTACAGCTCACTAATCTCTATTCGTATTCAACCTATAATACTTTATTTAACAATATATTTTATCATTTACACTCTGCCATTTTATGTAGAATTTATTTTCTGAAATGAGCGTAAATACTATTTTTTATTTAGGGGCAGTATTCTATAAATGCTTGATTTAAAAAATGTCTTGTCTCGTCAAATATGTGCGGTCTGGGCCCGCACATGCGGTGCCGGACTCACTCCCCGTCCAAATTTTAATTTAAAGGGTCTATCCAGGCCAAATTCTTATTTTAGAAAATTAGCGTTAATTAAAAAAATTAGGATTCTATAATTATCTTTCAGACGAATTTATTGAAAACTAGTTGCTTTTTTGTTTTTTGTTTTTAAAATAAAAATTATATAATACATAGAAAAATAGTTGTAATAAAATTATTTAGATTTATAAAAGAGAATACCTTATGTTATATTGGGTGCTTTAAGTATAAAGAAGATTCTAAGAGAATGATATATTAATTGTGAGATCTCTGAGCTCTGAAATACTTATCTTAAACTTATGAAATTCATCCCTATTTTTTAATTAAATAACAATTCTTTTGCAATTTAATTTTTTTCCCAAATAAATGTTCTTTCAAAGATCTTTTTAAACGACCTTCGAATTTGAATTAAGACATAAAAATTGTTGTTTTTGGCTAATTTTAGGCTAGATCATGATTTTCATTTTTCATTAAAAATGTGGATGACGAGGAAAGGCCCTCCCCAATATCTAATTACACATTTAAAGTATTTAAATTAAGAAAATGTTTTGGGGTCCTTGAAACACCTCAGACCATCAAATAGCTGTAAGAAAATTCCTATTAGACTGTGAAATAAATTCATAATGTATTTTATAAACTGTCCTTTCCGAGAATTGGTTCGATCACTTTTTAAGATCTTTTGATAATATTGAATGCTTTCATGGGTTTCTATTCTATCTGAGTGGCCACTAGATCAAAATTTATCAATAATCCCTGCATTTTGTTTGGATTACATTTTTATGATAATTAATTTCTAGGGCATTCTATAAGAAGTACTTTGAGCAGAAGCTCAAGGTACTCTTTTTGAAAACTCACATCTTAAATCCAAGAAATATGAAAGTAACGTTAAACTCATCTCATATTTATCTTTGAAATCCTACTATTTTTACAGGCAAATTCCTAAAAAATTTTAACTTTCTGCAGGCTATAAATTTAATACATCATCATCCAATTTTAAGATAGGGTATATTTAAAAAGGTAAGGTTTAAGTGATTGATTAAAGAATTGCTATACAGATAAATAAAATTATAAAAGCTCGAAGAATCATCTAATTCATTGACCGAGAGAGAAAAAGTCCAGGGGTGCATTAACTGACAGAGAGGCAGAACGGTCACATCCAAAACCTTAATAGAAATAAGATAATTAAACTCAGGATTCAAATCCTATCTCATTATGATATAACAGAAGAGCCTGCGAAAATGTACTTAAAACGATCATCAAGATGCAGAGCTCACAGAATGTAAATTCAAAATATGCACTCAAGTTTAATTTTTAGGATTCGAAGCTTTCTTATGGAACAATAAGGTTGCAACTTTGAAAGCAAGCAAAGTAAAATTCGAGATGATAAAGAGCTTTCCTCATCATCGAACAGATGATATAATTTTCAGAGAAGAAAATGCTTCGTAATAGATTGCAGGAGTAGACAGTGAGGGTTTAAAGTTTGAGTGATTCTAATTAAGTGTATAATTCATCATAAAATCGGTCATATTTTAAAAAGAAAGGAATGTATAAGAATATCAATGCTGTATGCTATGTAATAGATGTTTTCTGCTGTAAAGAATCGCTTGAGGAGCCTTTTGTATTTCTTATTGTATTCCTCGTGTTTCTCAATTAAATCTAACTCTTTTAAGTCATCTATAATAAATTTACTACACATTTTCCATTTGTCTATAATGAACTAGTAGTAACTTTGCATCATCAAGTGCTCATTTCCGTCATTCGCGTTGAGATAGATTCTCTCACAAATTGCGTACTAGTCTAGTGCTCCTTATAGTATAGGATCGACATGTATTAGGGGTAATTCTTGATAAATACATTACTTAATCCTAATAGGCGATAGAGTTTAATAGCTTCGAATTCCTGCCTACACATTGCCATGACCAGAGTGAGGAACAGCTGCCTGAGCCCCCCTATTTTAATCTTCTGGAATACCCATTCGCTCTCCTCGGTTCCTCGACATCTCGTAGCTTGACCCTTTCTTCGCTATGTAGTACGACTCCTCCAGCTTGTACAGCGACCTTCGCAGATCTTCGGTGTTGTGCAAAACCTTTCTGAGCGCCTTGGCCTTATATAATTCCATCTGCACCTCAGGCGCTTCCACATAGTTTGGAACCTCATCGTAATTGACGAGAATGAATATGCTGTCTTCAAGCATAAACTCCAGGTCAAGCTGAGTAGATTTGATGAGAACCCGCTATTGCATTGCCTACTTCTCCCAGTCGTTGCCCTCTCTTCCTTGATAGCGCGGATTCAATACTCTACATTTCCTGCTGCGCTTCCCTTTGGACTTGCTTAGTTCCTCATAGGCGCCCAGTATCTTATCTGCCCCTTTCACCAACTTAAACAGCTCGCATAAGTTCTTCTCGATTCTCACTCTTAGGTCTCGCTCCTATACTTGCTTCATCCAATCAACGTATTTTATGGTGACCTGCCGTTACCTTCTTGGTATGTTCGTAATTGGGTATCCGGCGAATTATCCTTCATATGTAAAGACTTAGCCTCGCTTGGAATGAGGCGCGCGCGTCGAGGTGCTCTGCGCCACCAGTCTTAGAAGGTAGTTCCTCTAATTATTTATCTTCTTGCTGATCTTCTTTAAATCAGAGCCCAAGTCGTTGAGTTCTGAGTGAAGGGGTGGGGGTGTGATGTTGCACTTAGAGTGCATAGTCTGAAATGTCTTCTTCAGTTATATCTTGAGTAGTTTCGCCCTTTTGTGTATAGAGAGTGAATCGTCGAAGGCAAGGAGGACTGCCTGGACTTCTCGCTCATTCAACATTCGTTCAGTGATATTCAGTTAAGAAACCTGAACCGCCTACTCCTCCTCCTCCACTTCAATTTCTATTTCGATCTCTTAGAGGCGATCAAGTAGCGCCAGAGTTTAAAGCCCTGATGTGGATGGCGGTGTCTGAGATTCTAACTTCCGCTTTTCTATTGACTTCAGCATCTGTATTTGCATTCAAAACCCCATAATATGATAAGAAAGTGAAAATAAGTTGTGTATAATTAATTTCTTTATTAATACTTATAATCATGCGAGTCAAACGCGAAATTACTCAAAAATAACTACATGATCCATCCTATCTCAGTTTCATTTTGACTCTAAGGTATGGATGTAGTCACCCTTAATCAGTAGTAATAGCCAGTTCTCAACATCAACTCCATCGCAAAAATGTTGAGAGTGCCAGCGCGCACTATACTCTCGCATTTGAAAGTTGCTTTGCAGATGAGAAAGTTAGGAGTTGCAGCTGTTCCTCATCGCACTTCTAAGTTTCAAGATGTGCACATCAATTATTTGATTGATCCTCAAACTCTTCGCCACTAAGCGCACTTCAGTTTGGAGTAGCGCGCGAAGATCTTCCATAGATATTTCCTTATCTCAAGATCTCTCCGTAGACTGTAGCAAACATCTATCGTTGAAATGGCATAACGTACAAAACTGTGAATCGAGTGAAGGGCGTTATAGACTTCACTAAGCCATTTTATTATAATAATCTGAAATATATTTACGACTAGCTGCTCAGGTGTGAGAGGGATAGCGTGAAGTTTGTATGTGCTGACGAAGCTGTGTTCACACACAACACCTTCATGAAGAAGAGTTGGTACAAGAAGCACGATAACATAGAAGTTTACGAGTAGAAAGTAAATATAACTACAAGTGCGTTACTTGCAGGAATCAGCGAAGACTCAGGCTTAGAAGCTTATGTCCTTCATCCTCGCTCTATCAAGCGAGAGCAGTATGTTGCGTTCCTTAAGAAGCTCAGAGAGAAGATCACAGACGGTGAGATCGTTCTACTCGTTGACAACCTCAGCGTACACAAGACAAAGGAAGCGAAGAAGGCATACGCTGAGTTGAACATCACTCCTGTTTTTAATGTTCCATACTCACCAGAGTTCAACGGCATTGAGTTTTACTGGAACTTAGTTAAGGGACACTATAAGAAGCTACTGCTCTATCGCTTGATGCATGATTAAGCTATCGATACAGAGGATTTAATAGTGAGTAGTTGTAAGAGAGTGGAAGAAGAGAAGACAAAATTATGTGCAAGATAAGGTAGAGTGAATATTTAGGAAAAATTTTTAAACTTTTTAATTTTACTTAAGTCACTTTTTCTTTTGGGGAAAAAGGGATTTT